>PVKN010016358.1:0-17800 GCA_004027915.1 Capromys pilorides
GTTTCCCTTATTGCTAATATCTTGCATTACCATCATAGGCTTAGTATAGTTAATAATCCAGTGCTGAGATTATTGCTGACTAAAGTCCATACTTCATTAATAAATGTCCTTAGTTTCTAATTAAAGACTTCTTTTTCTCTTTCAGGATACCTGATATATTTTACATATCTTGTATTTGTTCAGCCGTACAGTAGTGTCTCAGAGCCATATAGTGTTATGTCTAATTTCAGTAACTTACAGAATTTGGGAAAAGAAAATACAAAGCTTAGGCTTTGTCACAAAAAGCTTCTTATGATCTTTTATGCTCCGTGTCATATAAACTAATTGATCTTTTATTTTCCTCCCCCACTCTCTGTGTAGTGGAACAGGTCCCCGTGGAACCGTACAACATTCCCCTGTCCCAGGCTGAAGTCATACAGGAAGGGAGTGACGTCACCCTCGTTGCCTGGGGCACTCAGGTTGGTGCTGGCGATCTCGGCTCTTAATGCCCAACTGCCTCGAAGCCCTTGCGCTTAATCCTAGTATGTGGAGAATTGAAAATGATATTTTAATTATATGTTAAGAGTGCTGCTTGGTGCTACTGATGTGGAGTTCTTTTTTTCTAATTTTACTGAGGTATAATTGCTATATATATATATATCTATATATTTTCAAGATATTAAAAGATATATATATATATATATATAGTGTCTGTGCGTGTGTGTGTGAAACAGTTGCAACAGTCAGTCAGTGACTCATTCAGCGCCACGTGGTTGCCCTGTGTGTGTGCACCTGTGGGCGCTGAGGACACTTCAGTCCTATGTGTTCTCACACAGTGACTTTCAAGCGCACAACACGTTAGCTGTTGTCACTATTCTCAGAATGCCTCTGTGACCTCAAGTCTGTGGCACTGGCTTGAGGGCCGGTGGTGGGCCTGTCCTGTGGTAGTACGATGTGTGACCGTGTCGTCAAATGGCGCTCAGGTTTCCGAGGCATGGTGATCGGTGACACTTGGAAGCACGTCCCACAACCGCCTTCCCTGGGGCCGCGCTTGGCGTGGCTCTTCCTGCCCCATTTCCTGGCAGCTCTTCCAGGTGCAGGGCCCTCTGTGGCCTCGTGCAGCTCTCTGGCCACAGAATTTCAGACTTTTCTCCTTTCCGGGGACTTTCCTCACCACCCCACCTCAGTTGTCTGTGTCTTCTAGTCACATTTCTCTGTCTCCAAACCTTAAGCTTAAGGCTGTTTTTCTCTTGCTATAGACTCTGTCTGTCCCTGTGTGTTTGTCTATCTGTCCATTTGTCCATCCATCCTTCTCTCCTCTCCTTCCCTCCTCTTCTCTTCTTCCTCTCTTAAAGAAATGGTCACATTGTTTCTATAAAAGAATTGCTTGGTTTTACGAAATTGAGGGCAGCGTAGTATGTGCTCATTTTATTAAATTAAAGACGCCAAGACAGGTGCAAAGCTTTTCCCAGCGCCCTAAGTCCCCACTTTCTCTGCTTGGTTGTTGGCATGGGACCTGCAGCCCTTCAGTCTCTCCCCCGCGGTAGGGTCACCCTGTGCTTGGTGAGTCCCGCTCCACCTGGAGCCACCGCGGGCCACACATCCTGACCGTGTTGTGTTTCTCTCCCTGGTCTGAAAGCGGGATGCTCGAGTCCCGCCTCCGCAGCCTGCTCTTCTGTCACATCACACCCCCTTCACATGCTCCTCTGGGCTCTTCCTCTTGTGGCTGCCATTCAGGGCTGGATCACGCCACATTCCTTTCCCCTTCTCCTGGACTGTGATAAACAGCTGAGGACTCATCCTCCTGACTCTAGCTTTTCCTTTCTGTGTTGCGTTTATTGCAAAGTTTTGTGTCTTTGTATCTGAAGAGTTCCTTTGCCTTTAAAAGCCAGTATGCTTTCTCCCTCTCTTTTATCACTAAACTTATTGATTGATTCTTTTGTGGTATTCTGAGCCAAACTCAGAGCCTTCTGTATTTTATTATATGTTATGTTATGTTAGAATTGGCAATAAACTCCGGACCTTACGCTTGCCAAGCAGGCACTTTGCCACGGAGTTCTATCCCCGGGCCTCAGGGCCTTATGTATTTTAGGCCAGCACTATACCACTGAGCTCTATCCCAAGCTGCCCTTCCCTTGCCTGCTTTTTATTTTATTGCATTATATCCTATTGTAATATATTTTATTAGCACTTATAAATTTGTCAGTGTGATAATTTCGTCCATACGAAAACATATCCACCCAGCCTCTGTGTTGTTCCCCTTTGCCTCTCCTACTCCCTTCTTGCCAGTCGTCTCCTTCCTAGTTTTCATGCCATCTTTCCTTCTTTTTAAGTTTCTGCATTCCTGGGAAATGTGCTGCTTGTTGTTCTGAGCGTAGCCTATTTCATTGACCACAGTCATCTCCAATTCCATCTGTTTTCCTACAATTGACAGCGTCTTGAGTGTTTCATGGCCGAGTAACACTCTATTTTATATGGATACCTATGCACATATACGTTTTCTCTGTTACTTGGTCTTTGGGTCCCTAGGCTGATCCCACAGCTTGGCTCTTAGAAATTTTGGCACAGTAAACAGGAGTGTGCAAGTATCCCCTATGGCATGCTAACTTTAGTCCCAAAACGCGGTATGGCTGAGTCATACGATGTATCGGTTTTAGTTTTCCAAGGAACATCTATACTATTTGCATAATTCCAGCCTCCTTTTTAAAAATCTTTGAGGCAGGGTCTCACTATGTTGCCTAGGCTGCCTGCTTTCGACCTGCCACAAGCTTTGGAGTGCCTGGGATTGTAGGCGCATGCCCTTATCCTTAAATTTGTAAGTCAGTATCATACTATCTCTGTTTAATTCCTTAATGTATCTATATTCCTATGCCTTGTGGCCTTTGTGTCCATTCACTTACTAAGCCTACTTTCAGCAGTTTAGTATTATAATTGTTAAATCTCACCGTTCCCTCGCGCTGCTGTTCTGTGTGACACTGACTGCCATCTGTGAAATGGATTTTTGCCTTAGCTTCTGGGATGTTGTGTCTGCTGTTTTTGATTTCTTAATTTCTTCTTGTCTCTTCAGCTGTTTTTTGTTTTGTCTTTCTTTCAGCGAGCTTCCGTTACTACTGTCTTTCCCGTAAACATTGGTGAGCTATGGGGCTCCTGGGCGTCCGCCCTCTGTTTTATCCTCCAAATGCTTTCCTTATGAACTACTGATAACTTCATCTACCACGTGTTATCTTTGGAATTAGAATCTTTAGCACCAGCTTCGTTCCCTTTCTTTAAGAACCTGCTTTTCAGACATTAGCAGTTGACTATCTGGGCAGACTGTGGATTTAACATGTCTAACATTTATGAACTCTTTATATAGTTCTATTCTGTTGACTATGAATGGTATCTCTGTAAATATTAATGTCAGCATTGAACTGATTTTCTTCAGACCTGAATGTTTATAGCCAGACCCTGAGCATTTTTGTCTTCTTCTTAGGTGCATGTGATCAGGGAAGTAGCTTCTATGGCCCGAGAGAAGCTTGGAGTGTCTTGCGAAATCATCGACCTGAGGACCATAATACCTTGGGATGTGGATACAATTTGCAAGGTATAAATAGAAGACCGATAGAACGTCATCTCATCAGGACCCTGGGCCAAATTCTTCTTTTTGTGAAGAATTCTTTGGAAGTTGTGAGTTGCTTGAGCATTTCCAATGGATCTGAGGTTTTGAAATTTGAGTTGTGAAAGAAATGGCTGTTGTGTACTCAGCCTAATACTTTGGGGGTCGGATCACATCGGAGTCTCTTTATCCTTCTACTGTTTTTGGTGCCTGAACAGTAGAGAGCTCTCTTCAGGCTGGCAGCTACGCTGGGCTCTGTGGTGCAAGTGGGGTAGCACAGCGGGGTGCTGAGGACACCTGTAGATTGAACTTAGTGGTCACGGTTGGGTAAGCTGGGTCTAATTTAGTTGGTTGAGTGGTTTGGCTGAATTGTCACTCAGCTTCTCTCCACAGACAAGGCCAGATCAGTCTTTAAGTTATAACCCCGATTTACAGCCTGACGCCTACAGATCACACAGCATCATGCTGTGGGGTTCTCGCTGCTCTGAGGAACAGCCTCTGAGTCGTCTCTTGATCTTTGGCCTGTTGCGGTTGAGGCTGTTCTCAGCATTCGTGGAGTTCTCATAATCCTTCCTCCAAGCAGAGCTGGGTTTTCACATAGTTATCTGTACCTCATGTCTTTCCTATTAATGGCTGGATAACTGAAAGAATGTCTTTCTTCATGGCGGTTCAGCAGAAAGATTCAACTTCTGGGATAGTCTTAGCTAACAATCTCAGTGCTGTTTTTGTTTTTGTTTTTGTTTTTCTGTATTTAGGGCAGGGTCTACAGAGTCTCACTTCTAGATCAGACTCAGTGATTCTCCTGTTTTCAGCCTCCCAAGCACTGGGATTATAGGCGCGCACTACCACGCCCAGTCTCAATCTCTCTCTAAGCATGCCCCACGGGCTGGGCCAGCACGGCAGGCCTCGGATGGAACCCTGGCCGCTGTGCCCTGCCTAGGCAGGCACTTTAGTCTGCTGAGCTATGAGACCAGCCCATTGCTTTTTTTTTTTTTTTTTGACAGATTTATATTGTAGCAAGTCAGCACCAGAGTGTGTTACTTCATGTATGTATGTATGTATGTATGCATGCATGTATGTATGTATGCATTTTTGTAGAGCTATGGCATTTGTTTAGCTTTTATAGGCCATTTATTAGGCTAGTTACATGAAAATGAGCTGTAGAGCCTCATGTTATAAAAATGTAACCGAGGGAACTTTTAACGTGAAAATTGTTCTATAATTTGGTAGAAGATTAAGAACTTATTACAGTGAGTGTTTTGTAGATTCACTTGACATCAAGATACTTGATATGATTACAGATGTTTTCAATAATAACCTAAGCCCATATAGTTGAAGTTACCATAATTAAGAGCAGTAATTCATATTGTATTGTTTATAACTGCAAAACATAACGTAATGCCTTTTGTAGGAATTTTGAAAATAAACTAGACACTGAGTTGATTTTTTTAAACAAAATAACCCAGTGTTTTCAAATTATGGTTCAAGTGGAGCTAGCTTCTTTTTTTGGTCTTTTTAGACAGGATTGTGCTATACAGTTCAAGTTACCTCTGAGCTCACTCTGTAGCCTGGTCTGGTCTCAGACTCACGATGATGCTCCTGTCTCAGCCTTCCGAGTGCTGGGATTATAGGTGTGTGCCACCACGCCTGGCTCTCACTTCTTTTCTGCAGCCTGAATTTTCTATTTTTAGTATGGATGGCACTTTTACATGGAGATAGCATGCTTTTCCATGGCTTTGTGGGTGTTTGATATGTAGTAGGCCAATCATTTTACTTTATTTACCTATACATTCAAAATGTATTTCTGTTAGCATGTATGTATGTATGTGTGTATGTATGTATGTTTTTATTTGCGGTACCATGGATTGAACTCAGGGCCTTGCATTTCCCAGACAAGTGCTCAAGCTGCTGAGCTATCTCCCCGGTCCTCAACAAGGATTTCTGGCAGCTGGCATTGAAACACAAATGTAGCGATACCCCAAGTCTTTACTGTGAAAGCAAAGAGAGAAGGGATAGGGGGAGCAAGAAGGCGGAAGTTATTTATATTCATTTTCCTACCCTTCGCCCTCATCCTCCTCCATCAGCTCTGCCACATATGTCTTTCTGTGGTCCCAGGCGCAGACCCAGCACCCTCTGTGCTGTGAGGGGCGAAGAAAGAGGCGGCCCAGGCCCCTGCCAGGTGGGACACGGTGTCAGGCCGCTGACTGGTCATCCTCCGCGTCTTAGCTTTGTGTAGAGGTCACTTTCGTCATGAGAGCCAGCCAGCCTGCCTCTCTTGTCTTGGTTACTTTGGGCCTCTTTGTCACTTTCCTCCTTGCTGGCAGGGATCCATCTTCAGTTCTGTTTCATGTGACAAAGGAGAAAACAGTACTTACTGTCCCAATAACCTAACATGGACATTAAAAGTGAAGGCTGCTTTTTGGGGGAGCAGCTAGAGTTTAGCTTTTCTTTCTCTGTGATTTGACGGCAACCAGAATTTACCTGTCTGGCCTCCTTCAGTTAGCTGTGTTCTTAATTTTTGTCTTAGGAAACAGCCTATTAAAATGAGTTCTTAGACACATACATTAGTGATTTGTACACAGTAAAATTACTCTAGAGCAGCTGAGCAGTTCATACTTTCGGCTTAGCCTTGGCACTCTGTGTGAGGGCCGAGACATGACAGCACCGTGTTGGTGTCAAGACAGAAAATGCAGCAATGAGATGAGAGAGAGGCTGGAAACAGACCTGCCAGCCTGGGGATAAAAGTGATGTTAGAATCAGAGAGGAAAATCGTGTACTTCAATGAACAATATCGATTTACTTAGGTACAGGGAAACATAGTTATCTGGTGCCTTATCACGCAACTGGCAATTTCAAATGCAGATCTGACTGAATGAGAGCATCAGTCTCTTGGAAGAAGGCACAGGTGGACACATTTACGATCTTGCACTCCTAACAGAACAGCATCTTTTGTTTTATTGAAATTAAGAAAATTCAAATGGGCACCAGTAACAGTAGACAACTCATGGATTTGTAAAAACTAAGGGGAACTTAAGTCCAGATATATGAAGTTCTTTTACAATCAAAAGGAAAAGACAGGCATCCTGCTACAAAGATGGGGACAACTCTTGACAGGGTACCTCACAGAGGCCCAATAACCACATAGAAACTTGCCTAGTCAGCAAGAAATATAATACTGCTACAGTCACACACAACATTCTGATGAAAATTAACAGTACTCCAAGTACAAAGCGTTGACTAGAGTGTGAAGCACCTCACCTCTCGTGTGTCTTGGTGCAACCAATTTGGAAAACTGTCAGTATCTACTTGAGCCCTCTAATCTGTCTCTATAAAGTCTGTGTACATAATCCCAAATCCCAAAACCAGTTTGGAAATGTAAAACCCCTCTCGCTCCAAGCGTATCAGATAAGGAGTGTTGAGTCTGTGTTTCGGGCCGTTTGTTTACTTGTGAAGAACCTTGACATGCTTGGCCCAGGGCGTCTCTCTTGTCGTGCAGGTCTGCCCACAGCCCCTGGTTCAGCTTTTCTTTCTAGCCCGTGCTCCTGTCCTACTGACAGGAAGCAGGTGCTGTACAGTGGCACCCTTTCCAGGCCTTCCCAGGAGTGTGAACAGTGCTCAGAGCCCCACTTTCCTGGGGTTCCTGTGGAGAGCTGACCACGCTCCGTCTGGGCTGGGAAGTGCACCATGGTCTACAGAGCAGTGGTCTGCGCCCTCTGTGGCCGCACAGCTTGAGAGGGAGACTTGAGTGGGCGGAGATGCAGGGAAGCCGGCCCGGAACAGACGGCTTGATTTTGCAAGAGAAGGATGTGCTTTGAAAAATAAACTCAGTATTTTACGAATCCTGTTGCTGTATAATTTAGAACCTACTAGTGAGGAAAAGAATAGAACAAGATAGTGTACAAAGTGCAGCATTTAACAAGAAGGTAAAATCAACACACACTTGGGGCATATTTGTATTTTCACTGATGATTAAATTATACTAATTCTTGGCATGTGTGAGGATGTGCCATAAGGTCATGATCTTTTTTCTCTTTCTCTCATGTTCTGCTTCCCCACCTTTAATAATCCTAAAGCAGACCCTGTTGGCTTTTCCAACACTGTAAAATCTGACCCCTGCTCCTCCTGCACTTACCCTTGACCTTGCTTCAGGCCACTGGCGTTTCTCACGTGGGTTTTGGCCACAGCCCCTGACTACTGTCTCTTGCTTCTGACCTTCCCATGCCACAGGCAGGGTCTGACATGAGTGACATCGGATCCCTCTCATCACAGAAGGCCTCTGAGGTTTCTCATCCAGCTTGACAGAAAAGCCTAATCCTCAGTATGTTATGGCCTCCATAGCCCCATAGTCTCCTTGAACAGAAACTTCGGGAAACCACTGAGTTATAGGATGTTACAGCACAGGTTCCCTTATGTCTTCAGTCCTCACTGACTTTGAGGAGCTAGGGCCAAAATATTGGCTATCCCTTGTAGCCCTTCTTGTTCTCTAATTTTTGGCCTGTAAACTTACATTCTTAACCCTCCAGAAGAAAAGCCTAGTGATACTATGACTATAACATAGGTACTTGAGCTTAACATCACTGTCTTTCTGAGTATCAAACATCTTAGACTTAACTTGGAATTGGTATTATCTATCAATCATTGATATTCTAATAAATCTCTATAGAATGTGATAAGAGCAATTGAACTCTTAGGACCGTTAGCTAATTCATCCTAGAGTAAATTAATTCAGTTGTGGTGTGAGAGACTGGGCAGAGCTGGTGGAATCTCAGTGTCCTTAGATTCAAGATCATTTCCTCCTGTCTTTTCACCCCTGCTCCTTCTCTTCCAGCCATAAAATACTTTCCTGGGGGCACTGGCAATGCATGATGGCAGGGTACAGTGGGGACAGGGAATTCTGGGACCATAGTGGTCTCAGGAAATAAGGAAATGTGGAAATGCGTACATGGAAGATCTAGGAAGCAGCTAAATCTTGGCTGTTTGGTGTAGGTAGTGGCGCATATGTATGGGAAGGGCCGAGATGGGTTGGCCTTTTGCATTTGTAGCTGGGCGTTAATCAGATCACGCATGTTAATAGTAGCAGGAAGGATATTTGGAAGAACAGTGAAGACATATCCATTACTTTAGAAATTCACTCCAATTTTGTAGCCTTTAAATGTTTTTTTTTTCCATTTTCGTGGAATTGATTTAGACCACCGTAAATTTCACTTTTACATTTAAGCTTGCTAACATTAGCACAGTAATATTTGAGATCTGCCATTTATATTGGGTTGTTTCAAACTCATGTCATGCTGAGTTGAAAGATTTGTCTTTAAAAATCCCAAGTGGTTAAGCACTACCAGTAATCTACATTTTTAAAAAAATATTTATTTATTTTTTTGGACTTGAGCAACATAGTGATTGAGTGCTAGCTGCTTTGCTTGAGGCAGAGACAGAGACAGAGAGAGAAAGAGAGGGAGAGAGGGAGGAGAGAGGAAGGAGGGATGAAGAGAGAGGAGAGAGAGAGAGAGAGAGAGAGAGAGAGACAGAGACAGAGAGAGAGACAGACACATGAGTGGACAGAGGCAAGCAGGCAGGCAGACAAGCAGCGCAGGCAAACAGACAAAGCCAAAGAATTGGGGACTGAGGTGGAAAGGAAGTTAGTAACCACCAAAAGCCACTAGAGGCCTCTCTTACGCCTGTTATGGTTAACATAACTAGGTTTTCCTAGTAGGGCCTGACTCTCATTGTAAATTAAGCTTAGTTTGAATTGTAGTTCTTAATAAATAATGTGCCAGTATTTTTATTTTAGGACATGTATTATTATGTGTTCAAAAAGTTTTACTTAATATATATATCAGAACAGCTGATAATTCACTGGACTGAAAACAAAATTTGGACTTACTTGTCTAAATAAGCTTTGAGTGAAAACGTAATCAAAGGCTATTAGCAGATGAAATTATATGCCTGTTGGGAGTACACAAGTATATATGGATTTAAATTATTACTGATTTTGCACATTATATTTAGCTTTTGAAAGGAGTTTGTTTTATGATGGCCAACTTCAAGTAAAGTCTGAGACATGTGACGTGTCAGAAATTATATGTATTTCCTTCATGGTTAAAATAAAACTCTAGTATCAAAGTCTATTTAAAATGAGTAAGGCATCTTTTAAGCTTACTGTGTGGGGTAAAGTTGTTTTTCTGTAGGAGTAAAGAAAGTATGTCTCATTTTAGTTTGGAATTGTTTTGGAAGTAGTTTGACCTCATAAAGAAAGTGGGTAGACCAACATCCTCTGGTCTGGTTGGCCAAATTGCTGTCGTCTTACTGAGTGAGAAATCTGGGAGCTTGGTTATCCTACCTGTGAGATTTTCTCTGTCCTGACTACAGCTTGTTAATTGTACTAACCAGAACAGGTTTTAGTTTCTTGGGTGCCATGCATTGGCTTGTGACCGTGACATTTATTGTCATGCCAGGTGGCTTTTGGTTAATTTCTCAAATTCCCTGAGGGCAGAGAGTTTTGTGTACAGTGTTTTGGTCATTGTTAGATCCTGGATGGTTTTAAAGATACAGATCACAGCAGATGCCACATATAGATTTGTTGAATGAACTAGCTGTATTTTAAAAATAACCAGTGGTACTTGGTTTCTCAATGAAAGGAATTAAAGAAGGAATTGATAATTTTTGTAGGAAAAGGAACACTGAGAAAAATATTACTCTGGACACCTGGTCTATGTTTGGTATAACCTGTATTTTAACAAAAATTAAAATGATAACTATAGGTGCTGACTTACTTTTGCATAATATATCTTATATAATATGCTAATATTTTTTATATAGTAGGACTTGGTAAATTGCAAACAAAAAGCTTATCTTATGCATGTTTTCTTATGCATGTCTTCTTGTGCATGTCTTCTTGTGCATGTCTTCTGAGTACCTCCTCCTCTGTCCTTAACAGGTCCTCTAATCACGTATCAGTAGCTTTACTTTTTAGGCTAGAAAGCTCAGTTTGGGGAAAGTGGAGTCGCGTAGAGTTTGGGAAAGTCACAGCAGCCGTAACCCAGATCTGAGGACTTAGGGCCTTCAATATTGTATTACAGCAGGCAACTGCTCAGCAGAGATGGAGCAGCATTTATTTGTATTTTTGGATGCGAGGAAGCCACTAGTTTGTGATATGTATTAAATGTGATTGGAAGCATAAAGGATATTGGCAATAGAAACATATTGACCGGGAGGGGCAATGCTTTTAGTTCAGATCTATTTTGCGCCAGACTTTTTGGCAGAACTGTGTTTGTTTTGATTCAATTCTTTCAGTCATGCTATAAGCTAGAAATTATTCCTGTTTTAACAAAGAAGTGGAAATTAAATCTCAGAAAGATTATAAACGTTCTGAAGTCACATAGCTAATCAGTAGCAGCTTTGAAGTTCAGTCCTACGTTGTAAATTCTCCCATGCTGATATTGTCAGAGTTCAGCCTCCCGCCTCCTGAGAATATTTACCTTACAAGTAAGTTATTTATGTTTTAAAAAATATCTCTTGACAGCTTTTACTGATAAAATGTTTCTAAAATCTTAGCTTGTAACCTATTTTACAATATGTCTAGGAAATTTCTTGCACATTCACCCAGTTGTATCATATTTTAAAATATACGTTTATGTATACGTATGACCTTGCTAAATACTCTATATACATTGCAAATTGTAGTAACAGTCTTTGTTCATTTGGCATTGCTATTTTTTTCTACATGGACCGGAACAAATACAACAAGATTGAATTATAGAATTATAGTTTTCTCTCACTGATCCTATTCAATGTGTTTTTCAAGTGTTTCTTAATATACTGAAATTATTTGAGTTTGACTCAGGATTTTTATTTTGTTTAAACTGTTTGCTTTTGATATTCTAAGAAGCAGTGAAAAATCCATTACCTTATTTCGTAGTGAAAAACTTAGGATGTGATAGCTCAGCGGCGTAAGTGCCTGTCTGGCAAGCGCAAGCTCCTGAGTTTGATCCCTAAAATCAAACTCAGTTTGATACCTAAATTTTTTTTTTTTTTTATGTATAATGTGAGAAATAGAAACTTGTTGCCTCCTCTTCCTCTGTGTGATGAGCGTTTGTCTTCCTCTGCCTCATTAGCTTTGTGCTGGCCCAAAATTCTAATCCTTCTGCCATAATCAGTAACATTTTTCTTACCTTTTCTGGTTATAATAATACCTCGGTTTCACAGTGTCTGAGTGTGAAAATTTAACTTAAATATTTATCAAAACTGGGGTCTACAAAGATTTTTCAAAACAGCATTTACTTGCCTGACTTCTTGTTATATTGGCTGGATGTATCAGTCATGACTGACCAGTCGGCCTGTGTGTGTTCGCTCCCTGAGGTAAGTTTTACTGCTTTTTCTTTCTAGAACTTGGCTGTCACATTATTGTTCATGTGTTCCTTTATGTTTGTCATACAGTCCTTTAGTTAACTGTCATACATCCGAAGTGTATTTTATTTGTTTGTATTTTATTTTATTGTGTTTTATTCGAGACCACTTCATGGTGGCCTTGGCTTCCCTGTATGAACCCAGCTTGGCCTTCGTACCCTGCTCTCTTGCCCTCCTGCCTCAGTCCCCTTGCATATGTTGTCAGTATTTTAGTATTCTTATATGTTTTGATGGTATTGAGATAGGATCACTGTTTGGCTTTTTCTTTGACCTTGTCCTTTTATTTATGAGTTTGGCAACAGATAAACAGTTATACTTTATTTACTTATGTATTTATTAATAGGTACTAGGAATCAAACTGAGTTTGATTTGCTGCACACTGAACTATATTTCCAGCCTTGAATTGAGTGGAATTTGTTTTTGTTTTGTTTTAGTACGGAGACTCGAACTCAGTACCTTGTGCCATCTCCCTGGCCCAACAGTTATCCTTTACCATGGCAGTTAAATGCGCAGCACAGTGAAGCTCACCGTACACCGTATCTCTCTCCCTGCCCCTCGCCCTCCACAAGGCCTTTTTTTTTTTGCAGAACAGGGCATTGAATTCAGGCCCTTGCACTTGCCAGGCAAGCGCTTGTTCTACTGAGCTATCTCCCCATCCCCCACAAGGCGTCTTTGAACTACTCCTCCAGTCTGTTCTCCTGCCAGCCCCCTCCCATCTCTTGTAAAGTCCTGGATATACCACAGAATGCTGACCAGAAATAGCAGGGCCTTGGGGAAAATCACATTGCCTGGGGAGCCCATTTCACAGCCGAGCAACTTTGCAATGAGCACGAGCAAGGGATTGTAACTAGAGTTGGGAAGGCTGGAACCTGCTGAGTTCAGGGCAGAGTGCATCAGAGTTGGGGAAAACCATAAAATAACGCCTTGGAAAGCAGAGGGGCTTTGGATCAGATGGGCTGGCCCGGGCCTGCACAGCGTGTGTGGCCAGGATCTCACTGCGGCCCGAGTCGGCAGTGTGGTGATGCTTTGCCCCTGTGCTTCTCATGGCGTAAGACGTGAGTGCGCTGGGGCGAATCGCATGGATGCCACAGGGCGAGGGCAGTGGCTTCCCTGCTGCCTGCAAGGCGCAGTCCCCGAGTGTGCCTGGGGAAGGGACGCCTTGCCCAGCTCCCCCGTGGCTCGCGGCTGCCTGGGGTTGCGCTGGGTCATGTCTTCATCTTGGCTATGATGGAAACTGTAAGACGTATGGATTGCACATTGTACCCTGAGGATGCGAGGTTGCTGATCTGTGGAAAGTGTTAAGATAATGGAGAGTATATTTCAGGGTCGTATGTGATCCAAGAATAAGAATGATCTATCAGACATGGGTGCCTGTGTGTATCAGTGTCTGTATCTTCCAATTAACCAATTTTATATTTTTTATTGCCTTTATTTTTTTTGAGGAAGAATATATATATATGCTGGCTCAGCCCACCCTGGAGGTTGGGCTGGCGCAGCATGTGGTGCCGAAGATTGAACCACGGTCCCTGAGGTTGCCTAAGCTTTCCTAAGCAGGCGCTTTAGACCACTGAACCATCTTGCCAGCCCCAGTTAACCAATTTTAGACATCATTTATTCACCACTGTGACAATATTTTTTCTGTTCTGCCAGGACTGGTTATTGAACCTAGCACCTTCTCCCTCAGCTGTGTCGCTTTCCCCTTTCATTTTCTATTTTGAGATGGGGTCTCTGGCAGTTGGTGAGTTGCCCTGACTAGGCTTGAACTTGTGACCCTGTTGCCTGGCCCCTCAGAATGCTGAGGTTACCCAGGATGCACCACACACACCCTGACTGAGTTAATGAGCTTGCCTAATCTGTCTTCACATCGTTTCCTCAGATTGTTTCTTCTATTGATTGCCCTTTGGCTTGAAATTATTAATTTAAGGTCTTTATCTTATTCCATGAAATGTCTTTACTAACCTGCGGTCTTGGCCTCAGTATCCTCTTTCCAAAGTGTGCCCTCCTCCTTCCATTCCAATTCCCATTTTTTGTCAGCTATTTATTTTTACAGTGTCCAAACTGGTCATATTGCATTCTGTTCTCTGATCATAAATAATTGCATCGTGTGTGTGTGTGTGTGTGTGTGTGTGTGTGTGTGTGGCACTGAGGATTGGCCCTCCGGCCTTCACACTGAGCTATGGGCTTCAGTCTTTTTAAAGGTTGTTTTTGAAATAAGAGTTCACTAAAAGACCAGGCTGGCCTTCAACCTCGAGTCCTCCTGCCTCAGCCTCTGCTCCATAGAGCTGGAGTTAAAGGCAGGCACCCTGGGCGCAGTTCACATCTTCCAACCTTTATTTGCAGTGGTTATAAAAATGAAAAACCAGAAAACACTGTTGGCGCTATTAGGCAAATGGCCGTTTTCACCATTGAGACGATGCTAGGCGGGCTCAGATGTGCTTGATTTAGTCTCTCCGGGTCCCACGCCTCTGCCTCTGGGTCCTCATCGCGGACGCTCTTGGCATCTTGCGTGGCCTTTTCTTGTCTAGCACTCGGTGCCCACGGCTGCCCTACGCTCAGATGCCTCACGCCTGGCGCATCTGTTTGGATTTTGAGTGTCTGCGATTACCACTTATTTCCTGCTTGCAAACCTAACAAGTCTTTAGAATACCTCCACGGTCGCTCGCACCGCTCTCTCTCAGCATCCACTCTCGCGGCTGCTTCGCTGGGCTTCCCCGACGCGGCTTTCCAGGCCTGGGCGCGATCTCTGACTTGTGCGATCGGTGGCACCTCGGGCTGCGGTGTCCTGGGGCGCGGGGCTGCGGTGTCCTCCTCGGAGGTGCTCCGTCCGCCGATGCCTTTGGAAACCCGACCGCCTTCAGCATTCGTGTTTCATGGGTATCTGGCTGCACAGAGAAGAAGTTTCGGTCCACAGAAACTTTTCATTTTGTGTCTGGAAGATAGCGTTTCACTGTGACACGTTCAGAGAGAGTTCGGACCCCAGCGTCGTCCTTCCGCTCTTGCAAGCGCGCTGGGGTCCGTCTTTCTGGCTGCTGCTGCTGCGGTTCTGTGCTCTGGTTTTGTTTCGTTTTGTTCTCGTGGGGTTCATTTTGCACTGCGGTGTCGGGCGTGAGTGTGAACGCGAGCGCTGTGCTCATCCGGCTCCCGCGTTTGTGAATTTGTCATGTTTAAAAATGGTGGACAATTCAAAAAAACAAAAAACAAAACAAAAAAATGGTAGATAACTCAAGGTAGGAGTGGCTTTTCCTGGAGGCCTTTATGTTATTTTTAAAATAATTACGTTCTTCCTCTATTTTCTTTTCAAAAATTCTTGCTAGTTGTTTCATAGGCCTTGTGGATGGGATTCTCTGTTTCTCTTACTTTATCCTAGTTTCGCATCTTATTTTTTGCAGTGTTGCAAGTGGTTCCTCTAGTCTTTGAATTCTTACTAAAAAATTTTAATTTTAGCAGTTTGTTTTCCCTTGTACTCAATTCCTTTTTTTTTTTTTTTTGTATTATGCTTTTGTTTGTTTTGTTGTTATTTTTTATTTTATTTATTCCAATTTCTGATAAAACTTTTCTAAGCAGCTAAGTTAGGGCGAGGCCTTCAGGGACCAGTGTAGAAGACAGATGCCTGCAGCCGCGGGGCAGACAGGCATGCTACTGTGGGCAGATCTAATGACGAAAGATGAAAAAAACACACCCTTGCACGTCCCTAAGGATAGACATGAGAGATTAGTGTTCTAAATAGGTCTCGCTGACCCCAGGCAAGCCAGGAAGAGCCACTAACCCAGCCCTCTACAAAAAGGCCCCTAAGTAACTGGGTTCTCTATTTGATCCCAATTTAATCGGTTTTCCCCGAGCAGAGCAGTTATGCTTGTATGGTCGTTGGTCGACCATAGTTTTATCCTACTTCGTGCCCTCCTTGTGGAGTCACGGTTTTCCCACCTAAGACCTGCCGCAGTTCCTGCATAAAATCCCTAGAAAAAGCAGGGTCCTTGGCAGTTCACTCGGTCTCCTGTCCCTCGCTGGGACAGAAGCTTTCTTCCCCTCCATAAATACATTCTGTTCCTAACCTCTGTCATTCCTAAAATTCATTCTTTGACGTTAGAAAAGACAAACTCATAGTGGACATCTGGCATCTTGGGAATTTCTTCCTCCCATATCAAAACAAATTAAGCTTTTAAAATTGTGTTCTATAAATTATTTTTCCTTTAATTATGATTGGTAATTTTTCTGGATACCTGACAGTACAGAGGCCTAGTGAGGAAATACTGATCTATTAACGTGTGTGAGCTCTTGGGGTGAAAGGGAAACCTCTCTGTAGACACGGGACAGGCGCGTCCCCCCGCTGCGTGCACCCACCTGTGCGGTCTGAAGCCTTGGACGTGGACACACACTCACAGCGCAGGAACGTCCCTGCAGGAAACTTGGATACTTTTATCAGAAGCTAGCTTTGCCTGGATTGTCTCTGAGGTCACGTTTTATTTGGAGGAAATGGGACAGTTTGTGCAGCTCTTCTCTTAATCCTGTGGTCTCCATTCTGAAGTTTGTAAAATTAAGTTGGCTTTGAATAGGTGACTGCAGCATGCAGACGGGCCGCACTGCAGGGATGGCGTCATCCTGTGTGCCCACGCGCCTGGGCCGTCTTCTCTGGGGAGCCGGGCTTCCTCTTCGCGCATATCCTTATCAACTGGGCTGCTGTAACTTTCTCTGCTTTTTGTTTATATTTTCAGCTCAGAGTCATAAGAGAATTATTCCAATCCCTTCTTTGTCTGATCATCACTGCCCCTCCCCAGCTCTATTTTGGCTGTTGCAGGTTTTTTCTCTTTTGTATTCATTTCCTGCCTCCTGAGAGAAGAGAGAGGAAAGCGTGTATTCATTTGGTCTGCCGTCATGAGCCGGAAGGCTTCTTGACGGTGTTTCTCATTTTATAGCAGGAAGGGTGACTCTGCGCTTGGTGGGCTCCGGAGTGCTTAGCCGTCACAGTCTCGTTTATCCTAATAGCTTGTGCCTTGATTTTCTTAGTGGGTCAAAATAATGTGCAAGTGAGGCAAGGGTGTCTTTTCGAACCTATATTTATTAGTTATTAAATTTATGTTAATTAATATTACTTGTTAGTATTACTTATTTGATTAGTTATTAAATAACCTTGTTTAATTTTGTTATTTATCTGAAACCACAGAACATGGTGCACGATGGTGTTGACTATGGACATGAACTTAGTATTTATGGGATCCCTTGGGCTGGGGAGATAGCTCAGTGGTCTAAACGCCTGCCTGGCAAGCGCAAGGTCCCGAGTTCGATCCCCAGTACAGCAGGCTGTGTGGCCTTGGAACTCTGGGGTCTGGTGGCGCATGCCTGTAATCTCTGCACTGGGGAGACTGAGACAAGACTGAGAGGACTTGTAGAGGATCACTACAAGTTCAAGCTGCATAGTGAGACCCTGTGCCAAATAAAAGAAAAGAAAAGAAATGAAAAAGTATTTTATGAAATGCAATCTTGAACTGATTGAATTATTAAACAGAAAATAAGTAGCATCAACTTCCACGTGTAAGTTCCTGGTTAGTAGGGAAAGATATGATAAATTCCTTGCATACCTTGTGCTTTGGAATAAAAGAGCTTGAGCCATATAGCCAAATATCGAGTATCTCTTATTCGTGTTTTATAAAAAACAACAATTCAGAATTGCAGGTGGTGAGAAAGGAAAGTTAGCTGTCTACAAACTAAATCTTTTTGAGGGATTCACCAAATTTTAAATGCCAAAGGTGATTAATCATTACTGGGTAGCAAAGTAAAAATCATTTCTTGACAGCAAGTCAAAGACAAATCATTCAACGCTAAGGT
>PVKN010016359.1:0-17931 GCA_004027915.1 Capromys pilorides
GCCAGCGGGCAGCGATCTGTGAGCTACCCGGTCGCTCTGGTGTGGCTGACTCTTGCTTGTCTTTTGTCTTCCAGTGCATCCCGCTCTTCGTCCAGCTTGTTCTGGAGAGGTTAACCCGAGGGGTCAAGACAAGTGAGCTCCGCACGATGTGTCTGCAGGTTGCGATTGCTTCCCTGTACTACAACCCTGAGCTGCTGCTGCATACTTTAGAACGGATTCAGCTGCCTCACAACCCTGGGCCTATCACTGTACAGTTTGTAAATCAGTGGATGAACGATACAGATTATTTCCTTGGGTGTGTGCGTTTTAGACTTTTTATACTACTGTACTGTTTCTCAGAAGTTCACTTTTTAATATATACATGTGCAGAAATAATTGGGAGCTGTATTTAGTGGCCTGTTAAAATAATATTTAATTTTAAATTAAATTAAATTTTAAAGGAGCCAGGTAGATAGCTCCGTGGCACAAGTGCCTGCCTGGCAAGTGCAAGGTCGTGAGTTCAAACCCTGGTCCTGCCACAAAAAAAAAAAAAAAAAAAAAAATTTTGGGGCCGGCGAGATGGTTCAGTGGTCTAAAGCGCCTGCTTAGGAAAGCTCAGGCAACTGTAGGGACTGCGGTTCAATCCCTGGCACCACATGCTGTGCCAGCCCCACCACCAGGGCAGGCTGAGCCAGCCATAAAAGAAAGAAACAAACAAAAAACAAAACAAAAAAAATTTTAATACTTATTTTTTAATGTATTTGGTACAGGGTCACACTCGGCAACTCAGACTCATAGTGATCCTCCTGTTTTTTCAGCCTTCCCAGCCCTGGGATTATAGGTGTGCACCACCAGACCGGTGTCACTGACTCAGTGCACCCGGGGGTGGGGCGTACCAGGGATCGAACCCCAGTCTCTACACTTGCCTAAGTAGGCATTTAGTCCTCTGAGCTGTCTCACACCCTTACTTTTAATATTTAATTTTTAAAGAAGGACTGTGTTTTGACAATGCAGTCTAATAAAAGAATGCAGGCTGGGAAAATTAAGAGTCCTCTCCTGCTTGGTTTTCATGTGTATGTATCATTCCATCTGGGCAGCGTCAGTCTGGATTCTGTGCCTGCAAGTGTCCATGGCTAGGCCTTGTGAATGGAGTCACGTGTCTCAGCAAGGGCCCAGCTGGGCACGGGTGCCACGTGCTGAGCGTCTCCAGATGTGTACAGCTCTTCACAGATCTCAAGGGGCCTGTTCTCAAGTGTGAGGTTGGAGGAGTGGCAGTTGTAGCCCAGGTGCTGCTGAGGTTCTGGGCTCGGGAGAGAGCTCAGTGGTTCTAAGCACCTGCTTGGCAAGTGCAGGGACCTGAGTTCAGTCCCTGGTACCATGTGCTCTGCCACCGAAACTGGGCGTGGTGGTGCAGGCTTGTAATCCCAGCACCAAGGAGACTGAGACAGGAAGATCACTATGAGTTGGAGCAGCATAGTGAGATCCTGTACCAAATAAATAAGCAAATAGATAAATAATAAAAAAATGGAGTCCCAAGCAGTGAGTGGTTGTGTGCCCATCTTGGCTGGCACACACATCATAGTGACCGTGGCGTACTGGAGTATGAGCTAGTACACCCTCTAATTTGTTTTGACGTACTGGAAATAGTGCTTGTTTTGTTATTTTTTAATTTATGTATTTTGTGCAGGGTATCCACAGCTCAGATTCATAGTGATCCTCCCATTTTTAGCCACTGCAGGGCTGGGATTATAGGCATGTGCCACCACATCTGGACTAGGTGGCTGGCTCAGCTCACCCAGGGGCAGGGCCAGTGCGGCGTGTGGGACTGGAGTTGAACCCAGGTCTCTGTGCTGCCTAAGCAGGTTCTTAGTCCGCTGAGGTATCTTGCCGGCCTAATGAGTGCTCTTTTAAGTATTGTAATGCATCACTGAAGACAGTTTGCTGAGAGGAGTAGATATCCAGCAGGAGTTTGCAGGATGCCATGTGGGTGGGAGATGGGTCACGTCCAGATTAGGCTGGTACAGTAGGATGGGGTGGGTGTATTTACAAGATACTGTGTGTTGGGGGGCCAGGGATGTAGCTTGGCAGCACAGTGCCTGCCTGGCAAGTGCAAGGTCCTCAGTTTGATTCCTGGTTAAGAAAAAAAAAAAAAAAAAGATGCTACGTGTGCCCTACTCTGTCTACTTTTTAGGGAATAGTTGTCTTAGTTCCTTTTCTTGTTGCTGAGACAAAATCCCTGACACCCAGAGTTAAAGAGGAACTCTTTAGCGCACAGTTTGTAGAGGGTCCAGCATCCCACACTCCAGATCAGTGGGGCGGACCTCTCACATGGTGCTGTGGGTGGCTGTTTGTTACCATCGAAAACTCTGAAAGGTTTGCTCTCATGGCCCTAGATCCAGACACCTCTGAAAAGCCCCACCTATCGGCAAGTGAGGCGTTTGGGGACATATGCCGTAACACTGGTATTTATACTACATTAAAATGTTTTAAAACCTTGAAGAAAATATACTTCAAAAATAAATTATGCTAAAAGTTATGCGTGACAAAGGTGTAGAGAGTAGAGATTTGTTCCTGCAGTTACGTTGGTATTCGTATGTGTTTTTCCATATTGGCAAGCAGTTTTTCAGAGATCGGAAGGCTGTGGCATGGACAGCCCATCCTTGGATAGCGCGTCTTTGGATTCTGTAGAGGCCAACTGAGTTCTTCCTGTTGTGCCTGGTGTGTACCACCAGCCAGGGACTACATGGGTGAGAGAACTTCCAGGTCAAGTGTAGGGTGTATCATACCATGTGGGCATTCGTGAATTAAATAAGCAACATGGATAATGAAGAATAATAGTAGCTCGTGTTATACGCTATCAGTTTGTTCTGGTCTCATGTTAAGTAAATTATGGCAAGTGAGTTTTTCTTTTAAGAGTGTCATACTAATGTAGTAGTCTTTTAATAGCTTTAGCTTGTAACACTGTTAAGAAGCACTTGAAAGAAAAATGTCTAAGGGAACGTTGGCCAGTTTTCCTGTAGAATTGGGTTCTCCTTAGGCTGTGCTGTTGCAGAGGGTGCTGATAGAGTTACTCCTAGCCATTGGGTCCAGCACCCTGGATACAAGGTTTGTGAGCCCACTTGGGGCACCTGGAGTAGTGCAGCGTACACATACCAAGAGACCTGAAGGACCAGTGTCATGATGGAGGTTCCTGGGGAACTTCATTTTTTCTCCACTGTGCAGGAATTTTATGCTGTCAAATGTAGATGTTTTTGCTCTAATAGCATTCATTATGCCAACACTTGGCAACTCTGCATGAATCACAAATTGATATTACAGCAAGAGTCATTGTGATAATTTTGGATTCCCATAGGCCTTTTGTGGTTTTTCTTCTCTTTTTTTTTTTTGTATTTTTTGGGAAAGGTCTACAGGGTGTTCAGGGTCTCACTACTACATGAGACTTGTAGTGATCCGCCTGTTCACAGCATCCAAAGACCACCTGTTCATAGCATTCCAAGAGCTGGGATTACAGGCGCATGCCACCACGCCCAGTCTCAATTGCCGTCTCAGTGGGCCCCAGGGATCGGGACCGGCACGGCAAACCTGGGGATCAAACCCTGGCCCCTGCACCTGTTTGCAGGTGCTTTAATCGGCTGAGCTATTTGGCTGGCCCTCCTGTAGGCTTTTGATGGTAATAATTGCTTCATAAAATGACTTATATAGCCCTTTATGGAGTGCACAAGTGGGGTTCTTTCTACATAATTCTGATGAATATTTAGAGTATACCTGGGGCATTTCCTTGTGTAGTTTCTGTGGATGTTGTCTGTTATTGCACTTTTCATGTCCACATTGTTTTCTTCACTCTTGACAGGCATCACGACCGGAAGATGTGCATCATAGGACTGAGCGTGCTTCTGGAACTGCAGAACCGACCTCCTGCGGTAGAAGCTGTGGTGGGACAGATCGTGCCCTCGATCCTCTTCCTCTTCCTTGGCCTGAAGCAGGTCTGTGCGACTAGGCAGCTGATACACCGGGACAGCTGTTCCAAAGCAGAGAAAGCTGATGTGGAAGAAAACGGTAAATAAGACTTTTAATTGTAGTGCATGTTGGAATTGATTGAGTCGGGCTTGCATTCTGTTTGCATTGTAGTTTGTTGGAGTCATTAAGGAGATTTACATTCATGGGTCTGCTGCACATGTAAGAAACATTGTGGGGTTTGTTATTTGTAATTGGTTATCTCAAGGGGATAAATTGAGCCTTGTGTATTTCTTGACACTTAAAACTGCCGTGATTTTTAAGTGGAACCTAGTGGATAATTGTTAGAGGTTGGGAAATACGTTTGTAGTAGAGGCAAATGGTCTTGACTAGATTAGGGAGCTGTTGTTTCTTTTTTTGTCTGTTTGTTTTGTTTTTTGAGTCAGGGTCTCACTGTATAGTTCAGGCTGTCCCTGAACTCACTATGTAATCCAGGCTGGCCTGGAATTTATGGTAATCCTCCTGCCTCAGCCTCCTAAGTGCTGGGATTACAGGCCTACACTGCCATGCCCAGCCTGTTTCATTTTCTTGTTTGTGCCAGTAGATGTAAGGCAGCAGCCTTGATTTAAATGATTTAAGTCATTTAAGTGTTTTGATTTAAGATGATTTGCTCACTTGGCAGGTTGTTGGTGGCCAGCCTGTCCGACCATGGTGGAATGCTGAGCTTGGGCAGTGTGGTGCGGGCGCCGGGGAGCGGCGCTCTCCACCTCTTGGGTAGTTTTTTTCTCCTCTGTTTAACAACAATTCTTTCCTCTTTTTTTTCTTTTTTTTTGGTCAATAACACAATTCTTCTAGAGAAACATAGACATCTATTTCTTACACTAAGTTTTGTGATTTTAGCAAGCATAGATTTATTTATTTATTTATTTTTTTAAACATTTTATTTATTTATTTGTTTGCTTGTTGTGTTTGTTTGTTTCTTTATTTATTCATTTTTTTTGTGGCTGGCTCAGCCTGCCCTGGTGGTGGCGCTGGCGCAGCATGTGGTGCCGGGGATCGAACTGCAGTCCCCGCAGTTGCCTGAGCCCTCCTAAGCAGGCGCTTTAGACCACTGAACCATCTCGCCGGCCCAGCATAGATTTAAAATACTCGTCACTTAATTGGCAGGTTCATGTACTGGGTGTTAAACTACCTTTCTCCCACTTGAAATGCAAAACACCTTCTGATTTTTTTTTTTTTTTTAATTCAAAGTAGGTTTTTTGAAGTAATACTTCTTTCTAGATGTTTCTTTTATGTGGCAGAAATGAAGTGTATGCGAATGATTGTAGAATTCTTTTTTTTCGCTTCTTTAATTTCTTCCTTTCCTAACTACTTGTTAGCTTCTGACTAATGACTTGAAGGAGAAGTTTCTAGTAATGTCCCCAGTCTGGTTTGTTGGCTTTCCCACTCAAGTGTGGAGTGACTACCTAGCAAATATTATTTCTTACTGTCTCTGTAGTCATGCCTTCAGTATGGGCTTCTTTGTCCCCACATTTGGTCCAAAATGATAGTTTCTTGCTTTATCCCTAAAACTGTGTTTAATCTGGTGGTTTCAGGTAGCATGTTTTATGGAACCATGTTTAGATGAATGTTGCCCAGTTTGAATTTGCTTCAGGGCCTCCTTCTTAGGTTGATGTTCTGGGCTTACTGCCTTCAGATCACAGGCTTGAGCTGTAGTGTGCATTTGACCGAACAGATTAGTCCTGAAAATAGGGATATATAACTTGGGTTTTCACTTTCCTGAGCCATGTGTAGCTGCTGCTTTATTTTTCTTCACGTTTTTATGTCTTTATTATTTCTGTGACAGAAATGACCTCCTCATATGCGTATTTCTGAGTAGTTCATATTCTGCTTAATTAAGAGACCTTAACACATGTAAACAGACCGCAGAATCATTTGGTCTTTTTGATAAAAAGAAATCATGGGAGTATGCACTTGAGTAGTGTTCTTACGTTAGGAGGGCAGCCATAGCATAAAGGTAGCGATGCTCAGCAGGGGAGTTGTTTTCAAAGGGAATGAAGATATTTTCAATTTGGCAAACTACAATAAAGTTTATTTCTGTAATCCCAGGTAAGATGATGTGGTAAAATATCCATTGCTAACATGGTTTATAATCTTTGTTTTTCTTTGTGGAACTTTATGTCCTTGTTTCACTTCTTTTAAATGATGGATTCACAGAGGAGATTTCCAGTGATGAGGAGGAGACCAGTGTGAGCGCTCAAGCCATGCAGTCAAACAGCAGGAGAGGCGAGGAGGAGGAGGACGAGGACGAGGACTGGGATGAGGAAGTGCTGGAAGAGACCGCTCTGGAGGGCTTCAGCACGCCGCTTGACCTTGATGATAGCGTGGACGAATATCAGTTTTTCACACAGGCTCTGCTGAGTATGTCTTTATGCTTTTTTTTTTTTTTTGTCTGTTTGAGACAGGGTCCCGCTATGCGGTTCAGGCTGGCTTTGAGCTCACTTTTGTAACCCAGGCTGGTCTCAAATTCACAGCGATCCTCCTGCCTCAGCCTCCCAAGTGCTGGGATTACAGGTGTGCACCACCACGCCTGGCTCGTCTTTATACATCTTGAGATCCTTTTTCTAAACATTCTTCATGGTAGAAGTTGTTTCGGGATCTGCCCCAAGATTGGTCCAGACTCTTTTAAAAATACACTTTTATTACAGAAATATTTAAACATGTGCAAAATGAAACTTCCATCTGACAGCCTTGACAGCTTGCACTGTTGTGAAGTATGTGGCAGGGTGAGCTTGCGGCTTATCCTCACAGGAGAGTTTGAGGAGTATCTACGGACAGCATCCTCCTCTTGGCATAAGTGGGGCAGGCACTGCACAGAGAAGGGACTTCTGCAGGCACGGTTTACTTAGACTGGTGCTCACACACTGAGTAGTAATTCACAGTCTGTGTGGCAAGGAACAGATCCACTTGCCTTACAAGGGTGGCTCCTTACTCCTTAAGCACTTTGCCAATTTTGTAGAGCAAAAGACACTGTAAATGCAGAACACTCATGAGAAATTGGGAGAAAGTATTTTCACATGTATCACATGCTTAACCTGTGCAGTCTCAGCTGGGTGTGATGCAGCACTTGGGAGGCTGAGGCAGTAGGAGCACTGCGAGACCAGCCTGGGCTACAAAGTGAGTCCAAGGCAGCCTGAACTACCTAGCGAGACCCTGTCTCAAAAATAAAAAAAAAAGCAAAATCCAAAGTCCCTTGCAGAGGAATAGGCCAAGTAAACTAGTGTACAAATGGAAGATGTAAATAGAAACTTTACAGAATAAGAATGAACCAACGAAACTATTTAGAAAATTATTAGTCAAATAAATAATAATGAAAACATCCACTAATGTTTATAATTTGTCTTTTGAACAAGGTGACCATTTTTACGTATATTTTTATTAGCAAGGCAATACTGTGTAATACACTGACATCATTCAGTGCTGCCGCAAATAACAGCAGTGGGCATAAAAATCCCCCTGTGCTTTTTTTACTGAAAGTTTGTAGGACCTAGAGTAGAGTGCAGGGAGGGATGGCCACAGCACGAGGACAGTGGAAGCAGGAAGTGTAGGTACTGAGGGGGTACACGCAGGGCTGCTGCGCGACACCGCTTTGGGCAGAGATAGGCGGCGTGCACCTGGCCCTGGGAGAGAAGGCGGAGCCTGTGGTAGCAGCCTTTGCCCTGCCTGGCAGCGTGTCCTGCAGGGAGCTGACCAGCACCGGGTAGTTTGCCCTGGAGGGGATATCAGGTAATGCCTTGCAAATGAGCAGCGGAGTCAGAGTGTGGGCACCCAGCACTGTGCGATTGTTAGCTGCAGCACATATGCTAAAATAGGGCCAGGGCCAGGGCTGGAGGGTGGAATTTTATGCCAAGAAGAGGAGAGGTGTGGTCAAAGTCAAAGGCTTGAAGGTGGTGTTTTTTCTTCTCAAGTACTGGCGATTGAACCCAGGGCCTTAGGCCTTTGCACTAAGCTACATCTCCAGCCCTTTTTCACTTCTGATTTTGAGACGGATCTTGTTAAGTTGCTCCAGGCTGGGCTCAAGCTTATGCTCTTCCTGTCTCAGCCTCTCAGACGGCTGGGATTACAGGTGTGCACTATACACTCACTAAAAGGCTAAGGGTGCGCAGTGGTTATCTGGGAGACTAAGGGACATAGTGATGGAAATGGGGACAAAAGGAGGGCTTGGAATGGAAAAGTGAAAGTTGGCTTTAGTTGTGTTGCATTTTAGGGGAGCTGCTAATGTGGAAAGGCCCAGGAGGTTAGGGGAAGATTCAGCCTGAAGGCACAGGTTGAGTCCTGGTGCAGGAGCAGTGCTGGCCTGCAGGGAGTGTGAGCTCCGTGGGGAGATGGGTAACGTGGGCTCCAGGTGCTCTTAGGAGCGGGCCTCAGGGAGCTCCTTGATCGGTGAGCCCTAGACAGAAGTTGAGGAGGTGGAAGGCTGCACAGAGTGGTGCTCAGCGGGTCCTGCCCACCTCCAGTGCCCATGGAGGCGGGTTCTCGTGAGGCACATAGAGGTGACCCTGTGTCCACCAGTGCTCATGCTCCTCTGAGGTGGTAATTGTCTCCGCACTCTCTCCTCCCTCACCCGACCCCTGCACACCCCTGCAACACCGCAGATGTGCAGAGTCGAGATGCGGCCTGGTACCAGCAGCTGACGGCCCCCCTGAGTGACGACCAGAAGAGGATGCTGCAGGAGGTGTACACATTGGCGGAGCACCGAAGGACGGTGGCAGGTTAGTGGAGTGTGCGTGGCATAGTGCCAGGGGCCAGCCTCCCCTGATGTGCCAGGTGGCACTGAAATACTATTTTTTAAGTTGTTAGAGGTGGGACATGATGGCTTATGCCTGTAATCACAGCACTCAGGAGGCCGAGGCAGGAGAACCTTTGCAAGTTCAAGGCCAGCAGAGGTTACATAGTGAGACCCTAGTTCAAAAACAACAAAAGTTTTAGAGACTGACCTTTCATGATGATGAAAAACTGTCATTTTTTGAATAGTTATTTTTAATCATTTGTCATCATTCCCTTTTTTCTTTTTTTGGTACTGGGGGTTGCACTTAGGACCTTGTGCTTGCGCTTGCCAGGCAGGTGCTTATGCACTGAGCTGTCTCCCTGGCCCCATCATCATTCTTTTGCTCCACAAAAACCTGCACTGCATTAATTCTTACAAGGAACTTGTACTCCTACCAGTGATATGGCATGTCAGTCATCTGTCTGTAGCAGTGGCAGAATCCCTGAGAACATTAGCTTATAAGATAGGGAGAGCAGGACGGGTGGGCTCAGGGCTTGAGTCCACCTCCCCAGGCCCTGTTGCCTTTGGGCCTGTGATGAGGCAGTGCATGTGGCAAAGGCTGCTGGGGAGCAGCGGGGAAGGGAAGAGGGGCCAGCACCCAGTGTCCCCTTCAAGGGCACAGCCTCAAGGGCTGAGTTCCTCCTCACACCCACTTCCTGAGCCCTCTGCCACCTCCAGTCCCAGGCTGGTGACCAGGCCACGCCCTGGGGCCTTCAGGGACATTTAGGCGCTAAACAAGAGCCTGCTCTCCATTTCTCTTTGTTGGGCTTTTTGTGTTTGTAACTATCACTGACTCTCAGCTTTAAGCTGGATGAATTGTTCTATATTGAGATTATTCCTAGTCACTCCTGGATTATCAGTGGAAAAGATTTTGCAAAGAACTGTTAGGAAGTGTGAACTATGCTTCTAGAGTTTAGACCTCTGGTTCTTACAGGCCATTCCTGTGAGTTGTTGGGGATCCCCTTTCCTGCATAGAAATGGAAGCCACTGACGGCAGCCACAAGCCTTGCTTTTATTTCATTCATTTGAAGCAGTTTTCCTGTGACAGTAAACACCGCCACCCATTGACGTGGGTCTGTTAAAAGGCCGACATCGACTTTGGCAAAAAGCTAATACTAGAAGTCACCTTTCTTCACAGGTCTTAGCATATGGCAGGGGCCGTGAACCTTTCAGAGCTTTCGGTGATTAACAGCGGGGCCATAGCGTGCGTGCTGTGTGGCCACCAGTGCCCTGGAAAGGACCAGAGGTTGTTCCTAATCTTGTCTTAAACATTTTTTTCTTGTGTGTGTGTGTGTGTGTGTGTGTGTGTGTGTGTGTGTGTTTATCAATACTAGAGGCCAAGAAGAAGATTGAACAGCAGGGTGGCTACACATTTGAAAACAAAGGTGTTCTCTCTGCGTTTAACTTTGGGACCGTGCCCAGCAACAACTGAAGCGAGGGACGTCTGCTGGCCCAGTGTCGCCGACATGTGTGGTCTCCCAGGGTGTGAGTGGGGGGAGCTGAGGCCTCCTGCCCGCCTCGCCTCCTGGCACCTGGCGCACTCTTACCCACTCCCTCCCGAGGCCCTTCCCGCCCCGCGGTCCCTGTCTCTAGCAGCTACTGTAAAGCCCGAGCATTGGAGAGGATGCCGTCTGCTCCACAGGTGGAAGCCGTAGGGCTCAGAGGATCGGATCAACTTGCACGTCTCAGGTTTTTGCCATGCAGAATCAATAGATTTATGCGGTAACAGTGCCTTCTGTTGTACATGAATTATCAGAAACATTTTTTGGAGTGCATTGCAATTTTTTTAAAGCATAAAACATATTTCTAGATATAATGTAAACCTTGGTTACATGTCGACTTACTCTGCGTTTTACTCTGTGAGTTTGCTGTTAGGCAGTTAGCCACAGGGCGCTCTGGATTCCAAACCAACACTGCCCCCTTCGCCCGCCTGCCCGCTGCCCTGCTGCAGGGGCCGTCTTCAGGGGTTGTAAAATATGCACTGGCTCTGGTTTTTCCTAAGATGTTCTGTGGCTTTTTAAAGCAGTGTCTTACTCTCTCTCCCACCGTATTTTTCTACCGTGAAAGGGGTGGTATGTCTTTCAGAATCAGCAAGTACGTGTATCAGTTTCCTCTTACCTGGAAAGTGTAAGGTCAGCAGTCTCAGGGGCCTGGCGCGTGAGGCGGGGCCTGGCCACTCCCTGGAGTTCACAGCAAGGCTGCCAGGCCTGGGAATCATACTTACGCCGAGAATGGCTCATCACGCCGCAAGCACCACTGCGCTGCCTGCGGAACACGCTGTGCGTGCGTGTCAGCCGCCTAAACGGTGCGCAGCTTCGGTAGCTCCCTCTAGCCGTGCTGGGCCAGGGTCCAAAGCATTTTATAATGGCATTTTTTTTTTTTTTAAACAAAAGAGCCAAACAAATCAAATTTTCTGCTTTCTCACACATCTGAACTTTTTTCCTAATTTCTTTTTGCCTTTGTTATAGCTCAGTTTGGCTTTTTACATTTTTTAAGCATTGAGTATGTTGTCATCTCCATGACGTACCTACAGGAAATACTGCAGATGGAAGGTTTTCCTGAATTTTTCAAGACTAGAACATGGATCGCTGTGTTTTCATTCAGTACAGTGAAGTATACGTGGAGAACTTAGCATATTATGGGATGTGATACATTTTCCCTTCTTCCTGCGGAATACCTGCAGGTCGTATCCCCATCTGCATCTGGTAGAAGGTTTCCCAGCTGCTTCCTCTTTCCATTCCCCAGTCACATTAACTGCTTACATTTTTAGGTTATTTAAGTAATTTTTATAGCAGTGGCCTGAAAAGCCATGAGCTTAGAGGTTCAGTGAGCCTCTGCTTTCCCACCTCTGCTGAGGGCGCTGGAGCCTAGAGCTGTGCCCTCCTCCCGCACCTAGAAGACAGCATTGGGCGGGGCTCAGAGGGCTCTGGAACTCTCCGTGTCCCATGTGGTTTAATTTTAACATGTGTCCAATGCCTTCACACTGGATGGTACCAGGCATGTGACTTAAGAGATTTATTCTGTGATGCATTGTCTTCTGCAGTATTAAAGGGAAGTGTTGATGTACATCATCTTGTTGTTAAAGCCAGAGTAGCTGTATGAATTGTTACCAGCAGTGCTAACCTAAATGTGATCTGGTGACCTTCGAAATGCAGGAACTTACATGAATGTACTGTAAAATAAAATGCAAACTGATCCCCCGGATTCCCCACTCTTCTGTGTGCGGCATTCTCCAGGGGGTGCTGACCTCAGGCGATCCAGGTGGCTTTCCCCGTGAGACCACAGGGTTTTGTCTGAGCTGACTAGGGCTTGCAGGGCCTGCACAATGGGGAGTGGTCGGGAGCCTGAGACCAGCCATTGACCAGGAACCCCAGAGGTGACAGAGGCTGCAGGCAAACACAGACCGTCCAGCCGCAGTAGCACATTGCCAGAGAGGCAGGGGACTGATGTGGGACAGCGTGAAACGAGGTGCATGGGAGCACTGGTGGGAGAGCTGCAGCCTCTAGAGTCCTGGTCCCTCTTGGTGTGACAAGACCTTCTCTGAAGTGTGTTCAGGCCCACTGCGGTGCGTTTTAAAATCACTGACAGTTTCTAAGGCAGAAAGTTATTTTGCTTGGTGTGCTGACACAGGCCTGTAATCCCAGCACTCAGAGGCTGAGGCAGGAGGATGTCTGTAAGTCCGGCCTGAAATAAGAGTGAGACCCTGCCTCAGAAAGAGTTACTTTAAATCATCCTATTAAGTAATAGAATCAACTGCGGTACCCATTTCTCTATAGGAGACTGAAAACTATAATCCATGGAGAAAAAGGGAACTTGGCCGAGTATTAAGGACCCCTTCCATGTACACATGCACGCACATGTGCACACGTGATTCATCGGTGCAAACATCCAGAAGAGCCTTCCGCGCTGACCTGCCCTCAGCCTCTTCGCTCGCCACTGGGAGGAGTGCGTGCCGCGGAAGCGCTGCTCCGCGCAGGTCTTGAGCGGTCCCCGCAGAGTGAAGCTGAGAACCAGCGCCGGGGACGGCCTGTGCTTTGTGGCTGGGCTGTGCAGTCACGGCCGGCTCTGCGGGCACGCGGTGGTGCTGGTGGCAGGGGAGGCTGGCCACATGCTGGAAGAGGAAGGAAAGGGGGGCAGGCCATTCCTATGGGGCACGCGACAAGCAGCTCACCTGGGGGCCACCCCTATTGAGAAAGGCATTCCCAACTGGAGGGGCCTCAAGACCTCCCCCAGGACCTGGAACTTGCAAGGGACAGAGGCAACCCAGGCAGTGACGGAGCACTTGAGAGATGGGAGCGTCACAGCAGGGTCTCGGGGCACCTTTCGGCCGTGGCCGTTGTCCCAGCACACCCTGCCTGCGGCCCAGGGAGTGAGGACCGTAAGTGCCTGCTCGCTTCTTGCAGCCAGAGTCCTGGGCCTTCCTGCAGCTGTGCTGCTTGCTGGGTTCTGTGCGGTCTGCTTCCTCCCACCTCCCCGGGGCATCTCCTGGAGCAGGCCAGGGAGCTAGCGTTCCTTCTTTGCACCACCGCATTGCCTCGGATCGCGCCCGTCATCGTTAGAGGCTAGACCGTGTTTCACGCTCACAGTGCTGTCCTCGTCATGCCTGCGTCGGGTGGCCAAGCATGCTTAATAGAATGAACAAATGAATAATTGGGAGTCTGAGGCTTTGCGGGAGTACTTGGAGCCTAGAAACATCTCATGGGCCACACACAAGACCTAGAGGCCTCAGGCTGTGGGGACGCCCTCCCAGGGTGGCAGGGGTGTGGGGCGGGGGCACTGTGCCCTGCTTCCCGCTTCGGTATCCAGTCTCCATGTGCTGGGGCGTGCGGGATAGCTTTGGTTTCTCTCCTCCTCAGCCCTGTTTTCCTTTTCTTCTATGAGGTAGTAGCCTCTTAACTCCCCTTCCTCTCTATTTTTAGGCTTGTCCATCCCGATGACTCTTTCTGCCTCACTTGTTTCTCTTAATTTGGCAAATATATGTATTTAAAAATATTTTCTATCATTAGTCATCTAAAACCTGTGATAAGGTCACATGTATTACAACACTTGAGTATCCAAGAAGACACCAAACTTCTGCCAGAGGGACTGGTTAAGGCTGCACCCTTTACCCCGAGAATATATATTGGAAAGACTTGAAATCTACATAGCCCTCACCCAAACATTCCCTTATAGGATTTACACTAAGGCCATAAGCAACTGTACACTGTTCATGCGGTATTCATTTTTAAGACAAAAAATTAAAAGCTCTTTAAAAATTCAAGCAATAAAGGCTTAAATTACTGCACCAAGAAAGGAACTAATGATATCTTCTAATATTTCACATATAAATTTGTGAAACAAACGTAAACACATTGAAATATACACATATAACGGATTTTCAAATATTACACAGATTTATAGAATAATGGATAAATGGTAGCTTTTTAAAATTATATTTAGTACACGGTCTACAGTGTCTCACTATGTAGATTGGATTTGAAGTGATCTTCCAAGTGTTGGGATTACAGGTGCGCACCACCACACCCAGTGTCAATCTCCATTTCAGCACGCCCTGGGGGTGGGGCCAGCATGGAACTCCGGGGATCGAACCTGGGTCCCTCGTTCTGCCTAAGCAGGCTGTTTAGTCTGTTGAGCTATCTGGCTGGCCCTTCGACTGCTAAGAACACACAACAGGTGGAGGATGCTCCTCAGCAAGGGCTAGAAACATCTCTAATCACAGATTACCTCTCAAAATGGATTAAAGACTTAAATATAAGTCCTGAAACTATGAAACTACAAGAAAAAGAACAAAGGAAAGCTCCATGATGTTGGTCTGGGGGATAATTTTACTACGATGTCCAAAACACAGACAACAAAAAACAGCTGTGAGATTACATCAAACTAAGAAGATTTGGGGCTGGGGAGATAGCTCAGTGGTACAAGTGAGGTCTGGCAAGCTCAAGGTCCCGAGTTGGATGCCCAGTACAAAAAAAAAAAAAAAAAAAAACGGAGAGGGCAACACAACCCCGGGCGGGAGTGTCCTGGACCAATAGGACTGTAAAGAGCCTCAAGGCCTGCCTGGCCGGGGCTGAGGCAGGGATGGGTGGGCTGGGCCGGGGGGCGCTCCCCAGCCTGGCTGCAGCCTGCAGGAGAAGCTGAATCTGCTTCTGCAACTGTAGGCGGCCGCAAACAGCCGGCTGCCAGGGAAGGAGATGGAGCAATGCCCAGGCAGGTAATTTTGGAAAAGTCGTGCCTGGAGACCGGAAGTCATTGCATACGAGGGCTCTACATTTGCTTACCCGGAACCTCTCATGTGAATGTGGAGCCCCTCTTCATGGCACACCATGAAGGTGATTAAGGAAACTGAAATGATGCAGGAATCCGTAGGCCCAGAAGATGATGTAACTCCTACACAGGTTGCATTCAGTGCTGTCCCAGGAGATTCAAACTCTTCAAGAAGTCTAGTAGGAGCTGTCAGGACTCCTTGGTCTCGGTGGTCCCTGGAAGCGACTGACTAGAGGGTAATAAAGACGAGATAATAGCTGAGGTCAGGCGGTGGCCCATGCCTGATTGACAAAGAGCCTCCGAGCCACAGTAGGGGTGTTTATACCTTTGCAAAGTTAGTATCACAGGACACGAGGTTGCCTAGTGATGAATAGCTGACACTCACCAGATAGGATGCTTTTTTGCAGGACTGAGGTAGCTTCACTGCCCAGGCACTGAGGCCTGGTCCTGCTCTCGCACATGCGACCAACCTCCAGCTTCAGTGGCTCCCCACAAGCATCAGCGATGAAGAAAGGGTGACACGGCCAGCAGAGGCTGAGTTAAATAAGTTCCTGGAGGAACCTGAGACTGCCGTTGAGGAGTACTCCAGGGAACCGGTGTGGCAGGTGGCTGTGCAAGGCAGAGTTTGAAAAGGAAGTAAAACCAGCTTTATTTCTGTCCTTATTGAAGTGCAGGACAGACAGCCCAAAGAAGCAGCCCAAAAGACCAACCTAAGAAACGGCAGCTCTCAGAATGGTAAGGAGGAAACCCTGTGCCAGGCACATGCTTGATGACAGTTATTCCTAATGAGAAAAAAAATGGGGCACCGTATGTTGAAGGTCTTCAGACATTAACAAACATTCTTTTTGCCATGAAGGGTGCTAGTTCCCAGTTGGTTGACCGACTGTACTGAATGTTGTGTGTCCCGCCTAAAACAGCATGGCTTGAGCAGTTTTATCTTCCATCACCTACAAAGTTGATGACCTATAGCATTATTTGGAAAGCCAGCTACCATGTCCTTCCTATTGGAAGCCAGCACCCTTGAACTTGGGTTTGTGATGCAGTATTAATAGACCATGACTTTGCCAATGCTTTATTTTTCTAGCCAAGAGAACTATGGTATTCACATTGAAAATATGAGGCCCGGCCAGGTAACTCAGCAGATTAAAGTGCCTGCTTAGGCAGATGCAGGGACCAGGCTTTGATCCTCAGCCTGTCGTGCTGGCCTGGCCTACTGTGCTGGCCTGGCCCCTGTGGCATGCTGAGATGAAAACTGAGACTAGGTATGGTGGCACACGCCTGTAATCCCAGCTCTTGGGAGGCTAAAAACAGGAGGACCACCACAAGTCCAATCTACATAGTGAGATCCTGTAGACCCTGTACCAAATAAAAAAAAAAAAAAAAACCCAAAACAACAACAAAAACTAAAGATACAGTTTTTGTTAAACCTAACAATTACTAAGTTTTAGTAGAGTAATATTAATTGCACCTGTGCAGTTAGTTTTCTAGTCTGCCCCTTTGAGTTTCTATGGCTTTGTACTTCTAAACTGCACTGTAGAACTAGTGTGAAGCTTTGAGAAATTTATGCTGCAGCTATTCTTCAACGATGGCAAGAACACAGAGAGTTTTGTAAGGCAGTTGTTGGTATAAATATTACCTACCAGTATTGTCCAGAGACCACAACTTACGTTTGTGCTGTTTTGAAGATGCTGTGCTGGAAGAAGCAGTACTTTGGCTTCCCACCAAGCACTGACCGTGGCAGAGGGCCGATCTGGCAGCTTGCTGCTCCTTTCCCCGCTATTCACATTTTTGCCGTGAGGCGGCCATTGTCAGACTCTCGTGTTCATTTCAGCTGTGTCAGCGTTTCATGTGGCTGTGACAAATTGTACTTTAAAAGGAGTTTGTATCCTTCCTGGTACTTAAGAGACTATGCAGCAGCACTGGCACTGCCCACGCAGAGCCCCATGACAGTTGTGGTTTTTGTCCCTGTGTGTTTCTCATCTTCCCTGCAGTACTAATTCTAGATGCCATGACTCATGGACAGATCACTCATCATGAACCATGTTGCAGTTTCAATAAGTTGATGATATTTAACAAATGTAGAATAATAATACACTCCTCAGAGAAACCAAAGGGTTTTGCATAGCAAGGGAGATACCAAAGCGAACAGACAACCTAAGGGCGCAAGAACATATTTTCCAAAGTATGTATATGATAAAGGTTTAATACCCAGAATATATAGGGAACTCAATAGCAAGAAAGTTGTTTGATCCAACAAGATACTCCTCACAATAAGGTGTTCAAATGTCCAAAAGATATGTGAAAAAATGCTGAGCATTAAGGGAATGCAAAAGCCTCAGTGAGTAGCACCTTATTCTGTGGAATAACTCATCAAAAGGATAAATGGTTCTAAGGATGTGGAGAGAACACACTGTTGGTGGGAATAGCAATTAGTACAACGTTGTCTGGGAAGGACTATGGAGATTTCTCAGGAAATTAGAGAACTCCATGTGACCAACATTTAATTCGTGGTATATATCCAAGGAAATGAAATCAGCTGAAGAGTCGTCTGTACTCCCAAGTAATCACAGTAGCCAGCATATAGGACCAGCTTCAGTATTACTGATGTATGAGAGGTGGACCTGGAAGATATTAAGTAAAATGAGCCCCACATGGAAAGATGCATACTGTATCATATATGGAAGCTAGAGAGTTGAAGCTTTTGCATAGGTGACAGACATGCTCCAAGACGGTGCAGATGGGAGCTGTGTGACTTGTGACAGTCTCTCCTAGTCACAGCATCTCTTGGGCTGCAGTGGGCAGCAGTGCAGAGCAAGCCTGGCTCAGGCTGAAGAAGTGGACTAGCTTCGGATGAGCAGAATGGAAAAGTCATATTGCAAAATGTTGGCTCAGAATATAGTGATTCA
>PVKN010016360.1:0-17934 GCA_004027915.1 Capromys pilorides
AAAAGTCAAATATGAGCACATATTCGAATTCAAGTATAAACCAACAGTTCTGCTCTTAGGTATCTGCCCAAGAGAACTCAATTTATGTCAAAAGAAAGTGCATGAGGATTCTGAATAGTTATATTGGCATTATTCATTTTAGCTGCAAAATGGAAACAACTTAAATATCTGATGAATGAATGAACAGAATACAGTATACCCATGCCATGGAATTCTCTTCATTAATAAAAGGAAATGAAGTGTCAACATGGGTTAACTATGTGGAGGAACATTTTCAAAGTTCACACTATGGCATAAGAGAATGGAGTGACAAATAGTCATATATCAAGAGCCAGCCAAATAGCTTAGTGAATTAAAGTATCTACAAGCAGGCGCAGAGCCCAGGGGTTCAATCCCGGGCCTGCTGTGCCCACCCCACACCCAGGGCATGCTGAGATAGCAATTGAGACTGGGCATAGTAGCGTGAGCCTATAATCCCAGCTCTTGGGAGGCCATAAATAGGTGTATCACTATGAGTCTGATCTAGTTGCAAGACCCTGAACACCCTGTAAAACTTTCCCTAAAAATTGCCAAAAAACCCACAATAGCATATAGTCATATATCGTGTGATTCTATAGTATTTATGTGTAAGGTCTGAACGAGATGAATCCATAGAAGCAGAAAGTCAATTGGTAGTTACCAAGGGAAGGGTGGATGGAATGTGAGTTCTAGTAGATGCAGGTTTTCTTTTAAAAATACTCTGGAAACAGGCACTGACAATAGCTATATCAAGCTGCAAATATCTCAGTCATGCTCTTAAGAAAAATCAACAAAAAAGTATACAATAAAGCAAACTATAGTAAATATAGCAAAGTGTCTTTAGTCTTGGGGATGAACTTTATAGGATGGCTTTTGCTTTGGCAAAAGAAGAGTGTAATATTGTCTCAGTTTCTTTTCTCCCACTGCTAAGACAAAATGCAGACACCCAAAATGAAGGAAGGAAAGATTTATTTAGCTCACCGTTAGTAGAGGTTTCAGTTCATACTTGGCCGGCTCCACAGCAGACAGCAGCAGTTCATGGTGGCAGGAAACAACAAGGAGCAGAGAAGGAGCAGTGGCTGTGGTGTCTGTCAAGCCTCTCTCTCTTTCTCCCATGCTAACTGCAAAGACTGGAGCTCCTCCAAGGAAATGGCATGCAGAAGCCTTCCTCAATTCTGTATGTACCCTTCTTATGCTGAGTCATCCTAGGGCAGGCCCTCCATGCCCTGGTGCCTGGATCCACTGAGCCAATCTAGGTAAGCTACTAACCCCTCAAGTTGACACAGTATATCAATCACTACAAGTATCAACAAAGACTGAAGCAGAAAGCGCCTGTTTATTTGAAGGTTAGAGACAACATGGCATAACTAAGTTGCAGAGTCCTTCAAAGAGGCTAGGCTGCAAAGCCTAAAGGAAGAAAGACATCAGGAGACCCCGTGTACTCACAGAAAGTGTCCACAAGCCATGTGGCTTCCCAAAAGAGCATCTTCATGGGTTTATTTGAACTTTTAACTCTGAGAACTTCTACTCACTCCTAGTGTCACAGAAGGCCATGGTCATGGATGCTGATTGTCACATTCTCCTCAGTGAGGAACAATGCCTGAGCCCCTACACTCACAAGAGGAGGTATTGGCTTTGGCTGACAGTGTTAGAAGCTTCAGCCCCATCGGCAGACCTGAACACAGAAGCAGTATGGCAGAAGGGTCTGTGGAGGAGAGGGGCGTGCCTCATGGTGAACAGGAAGCAGAGCGAGAGGGGCGGAGCACCGGAGGGAGGGCAGCCCTTGCATGTCACGTGGCCAGTCTTGCCTCTTCCGAGTTTACCCTGTCGTCTGACAACTCACTTTCCATGCCCAGGAGGTCTGTATGGGACTTTCTCCAACTAAACCACAACAGGGTCTACCACACTGTCTAAGCAATGGGTTTTTAAGCAGTGCAACTCCTTTTTCAACAGCGATACTCCACAGCCTGTAGAATGCATGAGTAGGTAGATGCTTGAGCACTGTCCTCCCAGCCACCTTGAATGCCCCAAAGGGAGGCTGCAGTGGTGACACAGATACTCCCTTGCTTTAGAAACAAGCTGCAAGCCACAAGCCAAACTGCCTTCTTAAGAACACACAAGAACAGACGACCCCTTCTTGGCAAGTGAGTTCTGGGTAAATACAAGTAGATAAGGCTAAGTCAGGGCTGAGCATGCAAAGAACAACAGCCAGGACAAGAGCTGCAGGGCAGTTCTGTGACTGAGCCTCCAGGCAGGGAAGCAACCCTGTGGGAGGGCTCCGTGGATGCACAGGCCTCCTTCACTATGTCTGCATACCATAAATATTTACTGAGAATTTGTTGGGGGGGCCTTCTGTGGGCAGCACTGGGGTCTGTCCTCAGGATGGGTTGCAGCTGTCCCTTGTGGGGTGTCATCACTCTCCCATGCTCAAGCCAGCCCTGGAGAGACACAGAGAACTGGAGTGGCTGGGGAGCCTCCTCTCCTCCTGTCCTGCTGAGGAAGGGGGTGGAAACTTTCAAGATAGATAACAGGCTCCACTGTAGTCTGTTTTAAGGATGGAGGTGGAAGTGGTGCCCCCAGCCTCAGGCACGCCAGGCAAGCGCTCAACTCTCTCCCAGCCCCAAGCTGTCAGCTCATTTTTTTAAGAAATTGTACTTTTCAAGTCATTTCCTATAAATGTCTACTGAATGTTCCATTGTGCCAACACTGTGGAACCAGAGTTGAAAAAGAACGACAACTGGAAGACTTCGTGGCAGTACATGATTACCGTGCTACTCTCCTAATATGGCTACCAGCCTCAAACGCAAAACAAATTAGTGAAATGCCAGGGTTCTCAGACTTAAAGAGAAAATAAAGAAAAACAATTTACATTATCCAACCAACAGGCTGCCTCTATGTTTTAGGTAAAGCATCTCTCCCTCCATAGATGAGATTAATCATGATAGCATGTTCGAGTTGCTGAGACTTGAAAAATAAAATACACTGTGCTCAGATGCAGAAATAAATATTAAAATGCAGCCAAGAACACATAAATGCTAGGAGAAAATTTTTACATGAATTGGGGGACTGACGCATGTGCCGTCCTCTCTGGCTTTGTTCTGTTGCAGAAGCCAGGCACTGCTGCCCTGTGTTCTTATCTGAAGTGGGTGGGCTTTGTCCCAAAGGGGCTTACTTAATGCCTCGACTTTCTAAAATGGCTCCGCCTTTATTCCCCCAGCACTGGAACCCTCAACGTGATGGCTTTCAGTTCTTAAAGACCTGATAGTGCACTAAGTCCACATCTTGGTCACCACTGTTGATCTCAGGTTGAGGTAGAGCCCGTCTCTTCTGTGAAGTCACAAGATGACATTTCTAAGGGCCCCACAGTCCCTGACCTGAACTCACCCCTCCAACTGCTGGCACAGGCTTTGGCAGCAAAGCACCCCGACCCTAGGCACAGTCTCTGTGGATGGGGAAAGGCCACAGATGAACTTCTGTAGAAGATGAACAGTGAGAAGGCAGCTTCTCAGAAGCATGAGAAGCCCTGTGTCAAGACAATTGCCGGGGCTGGGTGCCCAAGGAAGACACAGACAATGGGCACGCTGAAGTCACCATGGCGAGCCGTGGCCTCAGTTTCGCAGCATTGTTTTTTGCATGAGGTCATGATTCGAAGGAAGTGCTATAGTGGCCGCTTGCATGGGGCCCTCTTAAGAGACAGGGTGTGGCTAAGGCGCTGGGAATCCAGCAATGCTGATGTTTACTTCATGTTTAATGCCTCCTAGTGGCGATGCCACCCGGGGTAAACACTGCCATGCCACCACCTGGGCGATGGTGAGCAGACACCAGCTTGGATTTGATGACATTTCTAAGGATTAAAAGGCTAATGTATTTTCAGTGAACGTAAAGATAACAGGGCTAGCAAAGTTCTTGTGGCAGTTTTCTGGCTCTCCCTTTGTTCAACATTAAAGCTATTACAGAGCTTCTATAAACAGTGGCTTTTTCAGGTATACTCTCCTATTATGAAAGTTTATCTGAGCAAAGATTTGCTCTGGGGAAATCCGTGCCAGCGTGTCTTTCCTGAGCAGGCAGCCCAGAGAAAGATGCAGAGCAGTTGTTTTGCCAAGAGGAAAAATCCTTCCGACATAAGCCCCGGCATGCTTTGTTCTCCTTATCATAAAACGCAATCACTGCCCATAAACTGGAGGGAAGACGCAGAGAAAATGCCTCTGTCTCTAGGGAAAATTACTCATCTTCTGCTCCAAGAGGCGCAGGGTGGACGCTCGCCCGGAGGATGCTGCACATCGTGCATTGATCAAAGGCCAGATGTGGTGGTTCAACATCTGCCCACCAGGAGGAGCCAGCGGCATGGCTCAGGGGAAACTGAGGCTCTCCAGTTCCACCCTGAGCCTGGGACCTGCACAACTTGTTCACTCGGGCCCTGTTTGATTTCCACGCTGCCTTTCGTTCCATTTTAAACCAGCTGCTGAATCCTGCTTTGGAAACTTCATCTTGCTTTACATGTCCTTGTCACCTCTGTCTGCCAAGGAGGGAGCCCCGTCCATCTCAGCGGGTGGGATGAAGCCGTCCACTTCAGTGACTTCTTTGGAAGAGACAGCCAAACTCGCCTGCCCTTGAGCCCTCAGCGAGGGACCCGGAGGGGCCCGACACCCCGCCCACTTCAGAGGAAAGCCCAGCTGAGGACCGCGCAGGCCTCCCCTTGGGGCCTCCAGCACCACGACGCTTTCCTGCACTCAGAGGAAAGTGCGTTCTCCCGGCCAAGCAGACCGCTCTGGAGCTGCCGAGAGAGCAGAGGGCCGAGGACGGCTTCTCAGGCACAGGCCGCGCAGAGCAGGACTCGGTTCCCGCAGCCTGCTTCTCGTTGCGTGGCTGCGTCCCGGGTGAAGCAGGCCTCACGCAGGCTGGGCTAGGGGCTGCAGTGACGCCAACGGCCCATTGGTCCCCAGAGCCTTGGGCTTCGTTTGCTGTCTTTCCTTCTGCTAGGGTACCTAGACACACTCTTGATTTTCTGCTAAATGAAACAAAATTCAAAGAAACCTTGAAAAAATAAAACAAGAAAAAAATTTCAAACACTGGCTCTGCTAAGCTCAGGCTCTTAGATACCTTGTGAGACTTCTACCTCATCTGCCCGTTTTACGGCCAAATGTAGTCTCTTTTTTAATTGCTTGTGAGAGAAACGAATGTCGGGGGCGATACAATTGATCAGAAGATTTGACAGCCACCTCGGCGTCACTGGGTAAAGATGAGGGGAAACAAACTCGGTCACCATTTTCCACTTTGATACAAATGAATGCATTTTCCAGAGAAAAGTAAGAACTTTACAGAATTCAGACACCTCAAATTTATTCTCTAAACTCTGGTAAATGCTTTCTCCTACATATAGGAGATGTGATCACTACATAGAGTAGATATTTACATTTTTAAAAACTGTTACAGGAAAGATATGCTGCCATGAATAGCCCTAAGGACGTTCCTTCCCATGAGGCACGTGCTCCTGGCGCCACCCCACCGCCTTCCGGAGCAGCTCTGGAAATGTTCGCCTGTGAGCCTCTTCAGTGAGGGTCTGGGGTGCATTTGGACCACTCACCTGGGCACATGCATCTTGGCTTAGGGGAGAACTGGAAGTCACGGCAGCCAGATCTGTAGGTGAGACGGCTAAGGCCATGTCTGGTAGCCTGCTTTTTCATTCAGTGAGACTTAGCAGCATTTCTCACCATAGTTTTGGGTTTGTTGTTGTTGCTGTTGCGGTTGTTGTTGGTTTATCACACCCCATAAAGAAAGAAGCCTTGCAGCATTGCTTTGGAAAGCAGTTACAGTGATGGGATAAGTGTGTGCAAAGTAGAGGGTAGGACGCTGAGGGGGTTCAGTCAACAGGCCTTTTGCCAAAACACATTATTTTAAATGTAAGCCCTTAGCCCTGGTTGTACTTCCTGGGCAACCCTCCTACCAGTGGTGAGAAACGCCACCTCTCCTCCACCGGGTACTGCATTCTCAGCTCCACCGGAGGGGAACTCCACTGCAGTTCCAGTGTGGGCTCCAAGTTTGTATCTCCAAGTCCTCCCCCAGCCCGGGTAAGTGCCTGCCTAATAGCGTCTTGGCTCCAAGCACCACGTGCACTCTCCTGCTTGTGATACCAGGTATGGGGAGGGAGGCGCACTGCGCAGAAGACAAGACCAGCCTAACTTACACACACTCGGGAGAGCGCAAAGAAGCTACTGCAAGACACTGTGCAAATGACCAAGTGCTTTGCTTCATCTCCTGAGAGCAAAAGCAGCCCTGCTGGGCCCGACAGCTCTCAGGGAGAGCTCGGCAGTGGTGTGCTCTCTATTTTCTGATAGCTCAGAGAACACGGTGCAAAGAAAACTGTTTTGGGCTCCGGGAAACCTGGACTTGCATCTTATCTGCAGCCTCTTAGCCATGAGACTTTGGGTAAATTACTTTAACAGGGGAGCCTCACCTGCTAATCCCTTCAAGTCTTGGCCTAAGAGTTAAATGGGATCTCGTATTTAAAGCACGTCCCTGTGGAGTAGGCATTCGATCGCTGCTGTTGAGTCTTAATTTGAATTGATTTCTCAGGGCAACCCAGAAGTTGTGAATCTACAAGGAAAGTTCGTGACTTCTCGCTCCAAGTCCTGCCACACAAACACCAACACAGCACAGAACACCGTGGTGTCTCCGAGCTGCTGTAAGGGGTTACACTGTGGCTTCTTCCTTACTCACTTAGACGCATTCTGTCATTACTGCAGTCATTTCCAAGAACTCTAAATCCACCCCACTGAGGATCTCTCCCTGCCCCTGAGCTTCATGGGAGTCAGGGTGGATTTAAACCTTGTCCACTCCGCCCTGGTTCACTTAGGCATTATTGAAGGCAAATCTCCAGTGTAATAAGTGCTCTCCCTTTTGTAAACAGAAATTGTATTTAACAAGCCTGGGAACCTGTGGCATTGCCAAACCTGGAGCAAGACGGCCACAGTGACTTCAGCCCGTTCTCAGCCCTTGATTACGGTTTGATTTCCTTTGGCATCAAAAGACAAACTATTTTGGTGAACAATGTTCTTCCTTTAGCAAGAGTGAGATCCAGTTACTCGGTGGAGGACCTGATCTCTTGCCAGACGATATGTCCAAGCTCTTGGCAGAAGCAGAGACCTGGAGTAGAGCGGATAGCTTCTCAACGGTGACAATGCAGCCAGCGTGTGGCCCCCTGCTGCGCATGGACGAGTTATGTATTTCCTGTCCTCTACTGGAAAGCACCCTTGTCCTGCCCCTTGACTGGACACTTGTGGATGAATTTAAAAGTACTATGTGCATTATTAAAAATGTTTCTCCCCCTGGTGCTTGCTCACCGTGACTTAATGTTTAAAATCACTGTGTGACGTCCCTCTCTTCAACCTGAGTTTTTTCCTTGAGGCCTACTCTCACCTCTGCCACATGCAACTTGTACCATAACAAGCAGTTCTCATGAAAACACTGGGCTTCTCTAGACCTCGTGGACACCTTGTTTTGGGAGTTCACAAGAGGCTTCCATCTGCGCATGTCCGCTCTTTTTGTGCCTGGGAATGTCACTAGATGGCTCCCAGTAGCTAGCTGGCTCCCTTCCCACTTTCTAAGAGAGGGCAGCCCACAAGGGAACACTCTCTGAGGTATCCAGGAGGAGCCGTAGGGCTCAGAGTCTCTGGGTACTGCCCTGAGTGCTTCACATCTCTAGGACCCAGGAAGGACACTGACTGCTTGGGCTGTCCTTGACACTTTCCACTGTCCCCAAAGGACAGTGCCTCTCTAGCCACACAGACTTGTGGAACAGGCTACACCCCTGGCCAGGATTCCTGGGACTGCAGAAGCCACTGGCCTGGAGCCCTCACCCGGCCTCAGGTATCCATCCCTCAAGTAGGAGGCCTTTCGTCTCATGTCTCTTGCATTTATGTGGTAGAAGAAAGCCCACAGACAAGGAATGCCATGCCATAACTGCTGGCTTCACATGGCAGGGACTGCCAACAGTGAGACAGACCTGGGAGGCCAAAACACTTAGAATTAAATGAGGCTTTCTGCATTTAATTTTTTATAGCATACAAACACATATCAAAATTGGTTTGTTTCTTTGTCTCACAATCTGATTGCACAGAAGTAAAATGAGTTGCAGGTATGAGATGCACTAGAACTGTGTATATCTGGATAATCCTGGTGGGAAAATCATGGGTTGTCATTCTTAAAAGTTTCGTCTGTTGGTATCAGCTTTAACAATCTTATAAGAATATGGGCAGAGGTGATTTGATAAATCCACATGTTGTTGTGGAAGATGGGCCTGCGCCCACACTATAGACCCGTCAGCGAGGGGGAGCTGTTTATTTATCCACTGCTCCTGGCTGTTCTAAGTGCAGCGGACCCTGCGGCCACAGCGAGTGCTCCTAGGGACAGTTCAACAGCAGAAGGTTTTGTTCTGACCTCAGGTTTTATTGCTCCTAGCAAAAAAATTTTAAAAAACATACGAAGACAGACTTTTCTGCTATGAAAAGCATGGCCCATGAGTAAAACAGATAACATTTCTAAGAAATGCAGGAATGATATAATCTTTGGGGCAAATTGGACAAGATCTGCCTACAGTCATACTGCTTTCCACTGACTGCGTTCATTATGGAAAATTGGGAAATGCCTGAAGAATGTGTAGAGCCCTGAGCACCGCATCTCAGGCATTGCAGACCGGGTGGAGAGCGCTCTGATATACCCCTCCCCTGGCACGCGTCCAAGTGCTCACATCAGTGGGGGAGGGGCAGAGACTGTTTCCTAGGAAGTCCCTGTGCTTTCCCCACTTTGCATTAAGCTCTGAACCTTCCCTTCATGATACAACATTTTCAGAAGCCAGGTCTAGTGTTTCTCTTCAAACTACCTGCTTCTAACCAAAGTGGGTAGGGGGAAGAAATTAAGAGCAAATGATGTATGTTCGAAATACCAGGTATATTTCAGTCCATCCTTACTTAGAAAAGAAACACACACACATGATATTAAAGTAGAAAGGGGGATCTAAAGGAGTCTGTATAGAACTCCAGCAGGCTATGTACTGGACCTTTATCTGAGAACACATAGAGTGATATCTCTGAGTATTATTAAACAGAACTCATAAGAAATGTTTTCAAGTTTGTGGAATTCTTGTAGTGATAATATTGTTTCTACCTGCTGTTTCCAAAGTTTTCCTAGAAAAGAAAAGGGAAGAAGGGGAGGGTGAGAAACACTCCCGTGGGCCCCAGAGGAGTCCATTCAGGGCGGTTCTTGGCCTTAGATCCATTCTGCATTCTTCTTTTCTTTTGCAAATAAAAACATTTCATAACACAAATATTAGGTTTCAAAGCAAACCCCAAAAATGGTATGAGAAGTCCTGAAATGGAGAAAAAACACCATGCTCAATGTGTGGTCCCTTGGGGGTAGGACACATGCGGCTTGTTCTGTATATGTTTTTGTGTGTGTGTGTTCATGAAATACTTACTGGTTGGTTAATAACAGGGAAAAAAAGAAACAAGTGCGGCCAGGTAAGAAGGCTCACATCTGTAACTCTGGCTTCTGGAAAATGCGGACAGAAGAACAGTGACCTCTGGCCCTGAGCAGTTTAATGAGACCTTCTCTCAAAACATAGTGATGTAATTTAATTTAAAAGACTTTTAAAAAGAGAGAAAGAGAGAGGCTGGAGGTGCAGCACAGTGCTAGGTCCTTGAGTTCAATCTCTACTGCCTTAAAATATATATATTTTAATTTTTTCAAAGAAGAAATAGATGACTTAGCTATATTTTTCTGTACCTCCACAAACCACACATAAACACACATAGAGACACACATGCATCAGTGTTGAAGATTTACAGCTCATTCAATTTTCCCTTGTCTTTTTCTCAATAATATTTACACAAATGAGGGTGATAAATAATATATTAAATGAAAAAAAGAAAACTTCCCATTTTTTTCTTCTATTTCATTTAGTACCTTAAGGGCTTGCCAGATAGCTCAGCAAACTAAAGCACCTGTTTAGGCAGAGCGCAGGGCCCGGTGTTCCATCCCCAGCTTCCAGTGCCGGCCCCGGCCCTGGGCGCGCAGAGACTGCAATTGAGGCTGGGTGTGGTGGCGCATGCCTATAATCCCAGCACTTGGGAGCCTGAAGACAGGAGGATCACTACGAGTCGGATCCACGTAGTGAGACCCTGTAGACCCTGTAGTAAATACCGAAAAATAAAGTAATAAATAAATCCCCTAGCAGCCCCACGAGGCCGACACAACTGTGTGCTTCCACTGCATGGATGAGACTGAGGCCACGCAAGCAGGTGTCCTCGTCCATGTCACAGAGCAGCAGGACAGGCTGCGCTGGAAGCCAGTTTGTCTGGGCGGGGGACAGCAGCTCTAACCAGAGAGCCACACTCCCTTGAGAGATAGCAAGAGAGGCACGTGGGTTCCACGGACTCCAGATGTTTGCTAAGCCCAGGAAGCAGCAGCTCACGAGCCACAGTATTGCCCCTGGGACACTGCATCCACAACCGTCAGTGCTGTACTCCGCCCCACGCAGGCCAGGCCTGCTGGCCCACTTTGCACTAGCTCGATTTCCACCTTTCTTTTCCTTTTTAAAAGCTTCTGGCAGCACATGCGGGCTGGTGGCCCAGTCCCCTGAGGACTTGGACCTGTGCCTCTTGCATCACAGGGCTTTCTAAGTCGCCTCTCTTCCCACCTCACGTGCCACCCCCCAAGTCTATCTTCCTTCTGCCAGCGTAGAAACAATCTCAATGTGAACATAGAGGAAGAAGGAGGAAAGTGCCCCACGCTTGCTGCTCATAGATTCACTCGCCTATGAAAGTGAAGGCTGCATCAGGGAGGGCAGCGTTAAGTGGAACTCGAGCATCCTCTAGCATCCGGACAGCAGTTTAGCCAGCAGTGGTTTCTCTGCGCCTTTCCACAGAAAAGGATGACTAGACTCCCAAGTCTACTCAACCTGGATTTGAGAACCTATCTTGCTCTGGTGACTCTTCCTTTTAGTGGGAAGAACGTGCAACATTAAGTAGTCATAAGTAAGCAGAAACTGTTTCTCTCTGGTGTGTGGGTCTGGTTCCCACCTCCACACGGTAGTGCAGTGGCTCTGTCATTTCATCACTCAAATGTTCCTCCCATGACAACGTGTGCCCAGGCTCTATGGGCCCCATGCTGCCTGTAAGGAGGGCTGAAGACCTCAGGTGAGAATCCAGGAACCAAGTAAGTCAGTGAGGACATGAGGCATGGGGGTGGGGTGTCATTTCCGCAAAGGTGGCTGGCGCAGATCTTGCCTGGAGATTACTTGGAGAAGGGTGATTTCAGGAGCAAATTGTGTCAAGTTCTCGAGAAATGGGTCTGGGACACACTGCTGCACAGCTTGGCAGCAGGAGGAGCAGGCAGGAGGTAGACCAGGGGCTGGGGCATTCTCTTGTCTGAGGGCCTTTGGCAATGTCTGCAGAGAAAGCTTTATTATCAGTACTGCAGATCAAACGCATACCTTTGCACTGAGCTACAGCCATCTCCTTCAGGTTTAAAATTTCGATTTTGAGACTGAATCGTGTTCTACTGCACAGTTGCCAGGGCTAGGCTTGGACTTGTGATTTTCCTGCCTCAGCCTCCCAGCATGCTGAGATTACAAGTACGCAAAGCCCCAGCTTTACCACCTGGAGAAGGTAAATTGCACTGTCACTTTGCAGGAAGAGGCCAGGGCACTGCTGACACAGGCGGCGGCTCAGCGGCAAGCAGGGGTGCAGCTGTGGAGGTCAGCGGTGCGCACGGCTAGGGGTCCCTGCTCTAAACTTTCCTCCCGACTCCCGTATATGGCTCTGCCTCTTTCTGGAACGTGACTAAGGAGAGATGTGGCACAGGGTGCCCAAAACCAACTTTTGCCCAGGTTGCACCCAAGGTATCACAGAGGAAGGGGGTCACGGGAGTGGCTGCGTATTCATCTCCTGTGGGAACAGGTAGGTCGAAGCATAGACGAGTGGCATGCCACACAAAGTGCACAGCGTAGCACCGCTATTCTTTGTAACACCTTGATCTGCCGCACTTGCGAGTATAAGTAAAATACAGTATCAGTCCCCCCGCTGCTTGCGTCTTGTCTGCACCAACGTCTCCTAACCAAGCTAACACAGTACCTTTCTTTCTATAGCAAATGCAGCTATAATCAAAAGGGCTGGTGCTAGTCCAGGGCGATCAAAATAGCAGGGTGAGGGCAACGATGCGAGATGCAGCCCCCTGCGCGTGGGCAAGAGAGCAGGCAGCAGCGCTGAGGCTGCAGGACAGCCGGGGTGCCCCCAAGGATGGGCATCACTGGCCGGAAACCAAACAATCCCGATGCCAAGTCAAAAGAGGGGGCTGCGGAGAACTTCAGAGGCTCAAAGTTCGGGTGTTCATTGCACAGAGGCAGGAGTTGCTGTTAAGTGAAATGTGCTCAGATCTGTCTCAGCAGAGGCCTGGGACTGGGGTGGGGCCAGGTGGGTTTAGAAGTCAGGAAACTGTGGACATAGAGGAGGGTCACCGGGGCTCCGCGGGAGCGAGAGCGCATGCGCGTGCTGCCTAGGCGCAACCGAGTTAGGTAAGGTGGCTGTGTCCGCGTGTAGCCCACCAGCAGTGTGATTCTTAGGAATTAAGAAGAAGAAAACAAGCGTGGTGGTTCCTTGTGTCCGCCCTCGTCCCACCGTGTCCCTTTTTAGAGGTGCACCTTGGAGAGCAACCTGCTTGTCTCCGCTCTGTCCCACAGCACTGTCCTGTGTGGCAGGAATGGAGACTGTGAGAAGGACCCAGAGCAGATTCTCCCGCCAGCGACTGGAGCTCCGAAGCACCAGGGAAGCCTGTGGGCCCAGGACACTGGGCAAAAATTCAGTCCAGCTGGCAAAACAAATTAAATGGGTGCCCCGCCCAGCCAAAGAAAGAAGCCCGGGCAACGCGTACTACACCTGCTCTGCAGGATGCAATGTCCACGAGGAAAATCGGATATGTGGTATCTGCACTCATGCTGACGCCCTAAATCTGTACATCATAGTTCCCACCAGAACCATTAAAATGCAGCCGACCCTCAGCCATCACCGGCCGAAGGGAGACCTGCTGGGATGGGGCAGAAGCTTGGGAGCAGCGGCCCTTCCCAGGACAAGCCGCCATCCACGCACATCTGCAGCGGCATCTGGTTTCACAGTTCATTAACAAGGCGCCCAGGAAGAGAACAGCCTGCCGCTTCCTGCTGCGCTTGCGGTCCAGGCCAGGGCCGCAGACATGGAGCTCTCCCCATGAGGAGCGCGCCACGGGGGTGCTCCGAGCTAGGCTTCCATCCTGCACGTGGCCGCTGGGCCGATCACGTGGATAGCACTGAGGGGGCCAAAAGGCACGCAATGAGCGCGAGAGGACAGCATGGCCCAGAGCAAGAGCCACAGGCCAGAGGGGGTGGACGAAGCCCCTGCCCTGACATCAGCGCGCGCAGCCAGCTGACTACCCAAGAGGCTTCACACCAAGGCTAATGCTGGCCAGCAACTGCTGGGAAAATAAAAGCTGATAAGGATCCTGGACTGATCTGAGCAGGAAGATTAATTTTGCGTCTATTTGGAATATGTGAAGTTCTGTTTTATTTTGTTTTTGCTTTTTATTTTTCTTTCTTTTTTAAGGTTAGGGAAGCCCGGGATGTGAACTTACCAGGGAAAGGGTGCGCTCCGTGTGAGTCATCCACCATGTGTCTTGGCGCACACTGCAGTGCGGTGGCTGGGAGTCCTTCAGAAGGTCACAGGAAGTGTCCCGGTGGGAGTACCTTCAAAGGCCGGGTGGACAGTACGCTGCTTTTCTTTTCCCATCAGTGTCTAAATTTGTCTCCATTGTTTCTTTTCTTTTTTTTCTCCCTTGTACTAAAATGGGACTTGGGCCCAGGGAGGGACAACAATATCTTGACTGAGAACCCTGTTGGTGGAAGACAGACGGGGTCATCCGCATTGTCCCAGGTCCATGTGCAACAGAGATTACACCCTGAGGAAACAAAAGAACTATGCAACAGAGGCGGCCATGGCCAGTAAACAAGAGAAACGTGACCAGCCGAAAGAGGCGGCTTCCTGCAGTGTTCGAGTCAGTGACAAATAGCAGTTTCGTTCCCACCCCGCCCCCACTGGTAGCCCAGTTCCATGAGGAGGAGCCACGGACCCGGGTTTGCTTGGGAGTAAGCTGAGGACTTGCAGAAGCAAGGGGCGGGGTGGAGATTTAATCAGTGCCAGCCTGCTGTGCCCAGGAAGGCCCCCAGGTATGAATGTGACCTCCCGTAGTAGTTTCGCAGGACCCGGGGTGTCTAACTCAATGCAGAGCCCATGTACCCCAATTTTCCCATATGAAGTATGCCAGGTTTACTGAAGTAATGTTGTATAATTCAACGACCCAGCCCTTGCACTTGCTAGGATTTAATACAGCAAGTAGCCTTTTGCACATTCTTTAGCCATTTCTCTATACCACTCCCCCAGTTCAGCAGCTACATTCTAGCCTAAGGTCTCTTAGAACCTTCACCAACTAGCACTTATGATTTTAACCACTCCATGCCTAAAACTGGCATTCACAAAACTTTAAAAGCATACATTAGAAATTTATTTCGGAGATTTGTAGCAGAAAAAAAATCTTTCCATCTTCAGAAGGTTTTGATAACGACAATATATATTATATAAAAAGTGCAAAATTCCATAGCCCCACTATCTTGGATCAAGCTTTTTGGTACTTTTAAGGTAGTGCTACGTTTAAGTAGGTGTTTATTTACTCAAATAAGCTTTAGGGTATGAGAATAGAGACCACAAAGGGGGACTCAGACCTGCAGCCACGCTTCCACTGCATGCTGTCTCTCTTGAGTTCCCTGATGCTGTCACACCCTAGAGCAAGAAGTATTGGACGGTTCGCCCTTCCACAGCCGATTAAGGACTGATAAACAAAGGGGGTGCTCGGACCCATCCCTAAAGAAGAATTCATAAAAAGTTTTACTGTGTTTTCACTTCTTTGAAACTCCTTCCACTGGCTTGTGTTGGGATATAATTCACAAGCAGGAACAATGTAGGTGGACTTCGGCCTGCGGAGAATTGAAGGAAGGAAAGGGGGGAGGAGGCAAAGCCAGGGACAGCACCACGCTTCCACGGTGCACTTTCTTTTGGGGCAGCTGAGGTTCATTTCAAAACCTTATGTCAAGCTCAGCCTTGATAGTGTTACTCACTTCTTCCGGACACTGTGAAGGTAAATTATTGCAGTAATGGTCCACGGGCATTTTGCCTCCCTGTGCGCATGCGCACTGGGGCAGTTGTTTCTGCTGGAGCTTTTCAGAGCTGTATGAGTCCCTCATCTTTCCATATTTCAAAATCTATCTGCAGCCCTTGCAGCTAGTGTGTCTTTGAGCTCCAGAGAGTTTGGCAGACACACTTGGTCTGCGAGGCCATGTCAAGCAGAAAACATGTTTAAAATATACGACAAGGTTGAGCTGAGCATGGATGGTGGGATACACCTGGAATCCCTGCATTCCGGAGGCCGAGGCAGGAGAATCAGTGCAAGTTCAAGGCCAACCTGAATTACATAGTGAGACCCTGTCTCAAAACAAAAGCATGAGTTTATTTCCTATGGGTGTCTAAAGCCAGGAGATGACATCAGAAAATAAACTAATGGGTATTTTCCAGTCAGAAGAGTCCAGCATGCGTGCCAGCCCTGCCCCCGGGCATGATGAGCTACCGAGTCCGCACGTGATGGCACACACCAGTAATCCCAGCACTGGGAAGGCTGAGACAGGAAGATTACTAGGGGTCTGACCTGCTTAGTGGGACACTGTACCAAATACATAAATTTAACTTTTAAAAAAAGACAGCAGGTCAGTATCTGGAGAGCCTAACCCCGTGTTCTTCAGCTCCAGTTACACCAGAGTCACCTGAAGGAACCCAGGACACAGGGGCAGCCCCCTGGCTCATATTGAGGTGGCCCAGAGTCTCCAGGGGTCTGAAGTGAGAGCATACTCTCAAACACCAGGTGAGTGCCCTGCGCAGCCATGATTGAGAATGACAGACAGGCAGAGCAACACCCGACCTCATTTTAATTAGGGTGAATAAAGAATGCTTAGAATCAATAAATGAATCATAGGGTCTGCCCCCATAGCTCAGGGTACTAAGGTGCCTCTTGGGCAGAGTGCAGTGGTGGGGGTTCAATCCCTGCTGTGCTACGCTGGTCCCGCCCCCAGGGCACACTGAGATAGTGATTGAGACTGGGTGTGGTGGCCCACGCCTGTAATCCCAGCACTTGGGAGGCTGAAAGAAAAGAATCACTACAAGTCCGATCTATTTAGTGAGACCCTGTAGACCCTGTACTAAATACAGGAAAAACAAATAAATAAATAAATAAATAAATAAATAAATAAATATAGAAGAACTTCAGATGGGTGATAGCAAATAATTATTCTCACTTGTAAACAGAAACAGGCTGTTTCTAATGAAGAGATATTATCCGATGCCTATCAAGCTAACCAAAAGAAGCAAAAAGCTTTTGGCTTGGTGATAACTCTGGGTTAGCCTGCCTTGGCCAAAGGAGCAGGTCAGGGCTCTAATCTGATGTACTCTCAGGGCTGGGGAGATAGTGTAGCCCTTATATGTACCTGCCTGGCAGCTGTGGAATCTTGAGTTTGATCCCTATACAAAAAAAAAAAGTAGTACACTCACATCCAAAACTTTTAGCAAATATGCATTAACTGAAATTGCTTCCTCTTCTTAGAATCTGTATTGAGGAAAGAATTGAGCATCGACATCAAGTCAAAAGCACATGTGTGACAGAATCACTACATCACCATTCATGTCACATGCTAGGAGAGGCCATACAGATGCTATGGGAAACCCACCCACCCACCTTGGGGACCCTGGTACCAGGCAGGCAGCCGGAAGCCTATCCTCATGAGCAGATGGGAAAAAGATAAAGTGATCGGCCACACATTTCTGTCTTTAGATCTAACTAGAACACTAGGAGGAAATAAGCATGCAGGAACAACAGCTACGCATGTTCACATTTTCTTATATACCTAGGGATCTCAGGACGTGGCACTGAGGACACAAATCCACAGCATGACTTCTCCTCTGGGGCAGCCAGAAGTCACTGTGACAGGGACAGGAGCCCACTGCTGAGGCTCTCAGGCCATGCTCTGAAGAATGGCCTTGCTACTCAGTAAGCAGGGAGACAGGTGTGGCACACTATGCCAGCCTGCTGTGCTGTGAGCCTGTCGGGTGCTCACTGGGGTCCTGGGCATGCTGCAGGGTGGGTAACCACACGCAGGTGTTAGCAAAGGGCTGGGAGTTGAACTCACTTTGCTAAATCGCAGTTCCCAACAGCACCCAGCAGACTGAGGGCTGGGGACGCAGCTCAGTGCTGCCTGGCAAGCGCATGGTCCTGAGTGCCACTCCTGGTGCTCCATGTCAGCCCTGAGCACGTGTGGCTGAGCCCCCCATCCTGAAGCTCCTTGGTAATTCCACGTGTGCTCTAATAAAATCTGAGACTGAGATTTGGGTGATGCCCAAACCTTTATATAGCAGTGCCTCTGAAAATCTGGGATACATAGACTCACAGACTTTCTGCCCCTTACAATAGGAAGCCTGTGTGTCCCAGGAAAGGGCAATCAGAAAGAAGAAGAAAAAGAAAAAACGTAATTTTTCTGAGCTGCAGAGCACAAAGAAATAGATGGAGAGATAAAGGAAATTCATTGGGCACCCACAGTGGGGGCCACTGCAGCAGAAAAAGATAAACTGGAGTCATAGTAGGACGGTGGGTGTGTCTGAGACCATCCTATTAAGGGAAGTAAATCAGACATGGGCACATCCACATCATGTGGCATTGCTTCCATGGAAGACCCTAAGGACAAGTGAAAAGTGACATAAAGAACAAACAATAGAAAATAGGGAAAGAGGCCCTGTTCAA
>PVKN010016361.1:0-17933 GCA_004027915.1 Capromys pilorides
TGCTACACCCAGGCTGGGGTGGAGAGCCTGAATGTCATTTAAGAGAGACAGACTTCATCTCTGTTGCCACTTTTGCTGCTACTCCTCCATTTTGCTCTCTACTCTTTGCCACCATTATGAATGGATGCTCTCTGTCCTCTGCCACTCTGCCACTCTGCCCTGGAGCCAGCTGAGCATGGACTTGAAATAGCCAGTGACTGGGAGCTAAATCAGCCTTTCCTTCCTTCATCTTGGATGTTGGGTCTTTGTCCCAGCAACAAGAGAAGAGTCACTGAGATGCCAACCATGAGCAGTGATGGGCAGGCATCAATGATCTTACCATTAAAGTCATCACCTGTCTATCCTGCGCCAGGACCTGTTTCTCACCCACAGAACTGAGCTAAACAATAGCAAAGTCTGGGACTTCTATCTTGCCAGCCCTCTGCTTCTCACTGTTTGTCTACTGCACTGCACAAAGATGCTGGGAGAGGATAATGAACAGAGACCTCAGCTCGTGTGGGAGGAATCCAGGGGTGCCAACAGCTTTACCAGCCAACCGGGGAGAGAGCCTTCCTGTTGAGCGCAGAGAACGAAGGCCAAAGACTATAGCACTGTAGGAAATCCAGAGCCTAGCACCCCACCCCGACCCGGCTCCATTCCTGACCCAAGCAAACGGAGTTAGTGGGTGTTTTCGGCAGCTGAGTGCAGCAATTTGTAATGCCACAGCAGAAAGCAGTTGGGTACACAGCACACAGGTTTTACATTTCTAAATACAGAAAGTGTGTTTTCACTGGGGTTTTCTTAATTCTGCCCCCGGGGAGCTCTTTTACTTCTCTTCATGATTATTTTCGTTGCAATTCTTGACTGATCCTGGTCTTATCTGTGACTGCAGGGATTTACATAGTGTGACACTTGTGACTTTCCTATCTCTTAGCGTCACTGAACCTACAGCGTTCAGGATGTCTTTCAACTTTGCTGTTGCTCCGGGGGAAGAAGGGAAAAACTTGTGGCTTCTAAAACTATATTTATAGTAGAAAGTCTATTTTCTTTTTTATTTTACGTATTTATTTATTGAGTGTGGGACCAGGGTTCAAACTCACAACTTTGCACTTGCCAGGCAGGTACTTGTGCCACGAAGCTATCTCCCCGCCCCTCTTTTTTATTTTGTTTGGCTTGTCATTGTTCCATATCTGGAATTGAACTCAGAATCTGTTGCTTGCCAGGCTGACACTGTGCCACTGAGCTACATCCCAGAGCGCCCCCCATTGCCATTTTAATCTGTATTTCAAAGTTTAAGATGAGTTTCTTTTAAAGGGTTTGCTTTGCCTTCTGTATTGATTTCCAAGTGAATTATCTATTTTTTTTTTTTGTTTTTATCATGCAGTCATCATCTATTATTTTCCTCATATTTTTCCTATTGGTTTGAAGGAGCTGTTTGTCCATTAGAGACATAAGTTCTTACCTTTTAAAAATATTTTTAAGTGTTTTCTGGGACTCAGTTGCACGTCAATTTAAAAACTGAAAAGATTCAGTGGTTCCTATATGTATAGTATCCTTTTGCTTAAAAGAAGAGAGACTTTTTAAAATCTTTCTGAAGTCAAGTTAGGCAGTTATTCTCCCTAAAATCTGGTATTCTTGGTCACTTTTAAGGAGATTTCTCTGTTCCTAGAGCTGAACGACATGGGTATGGCCTACAATGACGTCCAAAAAGATGAGCCTGACATAGAAAATATTTTAATTCAAACAGGCTATTTCATGGGATAAAATTGAGTCTTTAAAAAAAAAACTTAAAAGGCTTTAAAAAGCCAAATAATTTTTAAATTAAACCTCAGCTAGGCTGGGGTGTAGCTCATGGTAGAAAAAGCACTTGTCTGGGATGCACAGTGCCACACACACAGAAGGCTAAAGGTCATCTGTCCGTAATTTATGAGAAACTTGTAGCCTTGATTTCATTTTTTGTTTTTCCACTTAGAATACCAATGTACTCCAACACAGTAAGTATCCGCCTCTCCTCCAGTGACTTAAATAGGCTAATTTATCTTGCATACTTTCACATAACTAGTATCTAGATTTTGCTGTTGCTGCTGTTGCGCCCTCTTTGCCCCCTTGGTTATCTTACTAGTGACATAAACACCACGCTATTTTAAACACCAGCACTGAATTACTTCAGTCCCACCACTACCAGCCATGACCTAATTAAACCTAAGCTCAGTTTCTACTCTGCCATCACATTTCAAGCATTAAACATACATATGGAAGATCTAAATTAAGCCATGTCTTTATCTCATGCCTCTCACAAACCAAATATTGGGTAAATGATTTTATTAATATCCATGTCATAATATGTGATGAAATTGGCTCTGAGCAAAACTCAGTGATAATAAGAACTTACCAGGTATTTTAAAAACACAACAAAACTTCTTTATTTTTCCCATATATTCAAATTTCAAGAAAACTTGCCCCTGTGTGGAGGTTATTCAGATTCTGAAAGATTTTTTTTTTTTTCTCCTGGCCTAATGAGGTAAAGACAGGAAGGAACAAAGAGTAGCTTATGTAGGGAGCTTCAGAGAAGGAGACTGGGTCAAACAGAAAGAGCTGGCCTCTCTATATTATAGAGTCTGCTGGGAGGGCCTAATAGCCTGCTGCTTCCCGTTGCTTAGCAATGGCCAAATGCATGACAAAGAAGGAAGCCAGTGACATCACAGCATTGGGCACTCACTCTTATTCCTACATTTATTATTTCTCTGTTGTACAAAGGTCAACTGGAAGGTGAGTGTGAATTTGACTTCCTAAAAGTAAGCTGACCACGCAGCGATGGTGTCCAAACAGAGGAGGCACCCTGGAGACGCGCACCCAAACACAGGTGCCCGTGCTTACAGCTGGATGCTAAGGGCAGCAGAGTCCCTTCTGTTGCATGTGGCAAGCACTGGTACGTGCCGGAGAGGCTGTGTGGAGGAGTCTGAGTCAGCCCGTACCGCTGGGAAATTAAACACTTCCTCCAGAGGAGAAGGCACGTTTGCTAATAACAGCACCACGAGGCAGAATTCAGGTCACAGCCAAGGAACCTGACATCTGTTCAGAAAGCACTAAAGCTTAGAGACCCTTCAAAAATAGCTGCCATGAGGACTAAGCACCTGCTTAGTGAAGCGCAGGGACCACGGTTTAATCCCCAGTGCTGCATACTGTAAGGCCCAGGGAGCCAGCCACTGAGTCTGCCATGGTGGCGCACCCCTGAATTCCCACCACTGGGGAGGCTGAGAAAAGGAGGAACACTATGAGTCCAGGCTGTGTAATGAGACACTGCGCCAAATACATACATAATTTTTTTAAAAAAGAAAGAAAATAGTTGCACTGAAGAGGTGCCCTGTGAATTCACCTTTAAAGTTAAATGTAGAAAAAAGAAAGATAGGACTTTGACAGGTACATCTAGGGATCAGAGAACAGTTTTCAGTATGTCAGAGAAGCCCCAAGAGTGCTTATGACATGAAAAGCCAAATTCACTGAAATGTAGGCTTGTCCTAGATGTGAAATCGGGGAAGACAGACCTGTTACCAGCCTGGAGAGGCCTTTGCATGCCAAATCAAGAGCCAGTGTTTCATTCAATTTGGCACTGAGAGGTAATTAGCGCAGAGTTGAAATGATAAGATTTATACCTTCAAGAGAGTAACCTGGCAGTGGTCACTGTCTTGGCCCATTTGGTGTGCCCATTACAAAACAACTAAGGTGGGGCATTTCTAACAAGTTTATTTATCTAGCCAATCTGGTGGCTGGAAAATCCAAACAGCATGGCATCATGTCCAATGAGGACCTCTGATCCCAGCTAGAAAAGCAGAAAGGGAAGCCGCCACGTGCAGATAGGGCTCTCGGAAAGTCTCATTCTGTAACAATCCACTCTCGCAAAAGCTACCCCAAGCCCATGGGAATTACATCACCCTTCTCCAAGCTCAAGCCCCGGGGCCCTAATCACCTTCTGCTGGGGTCACACTTCCTAGAGCTCTGCCTCCTCACAGCGCCATGTCTTTAGGGACAAAGCTTCCAGCAGTCATTTTGGATGTGGCAGGAGAGACTGCCCTAGAAGAGTGGAGAAGAAGAAACATAAACAGGTTGGCTGAGGAAAGAAGCCCATCTCATGTAAAACACGATCTGTGGAGAAAGGAGAGGGCAGACATGGGAGACAGCGCAGAAGCACGAAGTGGAAGTAGGTTAATGAGGAGCGAGGAGAGCCAGTAGATGGTGGAGAGGAAAAACCAGCTCAGGAGCCATAACCTGACGTCACCCATGTAAATAATAGAAAAATAGATGCTATGGGTCTGAATGAATAGTGGGGAGGGTTAAGGGATACAGAGAAAGGAAGGGGAGGGAAAAGAAGAGGAGGAAAAGAGTGGGAGAAAGAGAAAAGGAAAGAAGTTCTGGATCTGCTGAGTGCTCATGGTACCACCAGGTAATACTGTCAAGGAAGAGGAGCAAAATATAGGCGTAGAGTTTAGAGGAAAGTCTGGGGTTTGGTGACGATTTACTTGGAGGAAATAGCCGAAGCTCTGTAAGTAGATGCCAACACACAGGACCAGGACTGGATGTGCTCTCAAAGGAGGAAAAGGGCTCCAGAAAGAACAGAGGGGCGGGAGAGTGGGTAGATAACAGGGGAACCCCGAAGAGTGACAGCGGGACAGCGCAGGGCCAAATCACAGAAGCGAGGAGCAGAACTACTTTCAGGACAACGTGAGAATGGGCCACCACTGAAGATTGTTATCAAAGTCTTCGACACGGATTAAATAGAATTTTATAAGCTGTGCATTTGTAGTTATTTTTAAGAAACTGTTAGGGGCCAGTCAGAAAGCTCAGCACACTAAAGTATCTGCTTAGGCAGGCCCAGGACTGCAGTTGGATCCCTGCCTGCCATGCCGGCCCTGCCCCCAGGGTACCCAGAGATGGCAAATGAGACTAGGTATGGTGGCACACACCTATAATTCCAGTCCTTGGGAAGCTGAGAACAGAAGGATCACGACAAATCTGATCAATACAGTGAGACGTTATAGACCCTTTACTAATTGCATAAAAGAAAAAGAGAGAAAGAAAGAAATTGTCAGCAAAGAAGGTGAACACCACAAAGATACAGGGTCAGAAAGTTGGCGAGAAGCACTTTAAAATCTATTTATTTATTCATTTCTTTGGTACAGTGTCTCACTATGCAGCTCAAAATCACAGTGATCCTGCTGTCTCAGCCTCCCCAGAGCTGGGATTACAGGCAGGTTTGCACCACCACGCCTAATTTCCGGGCTGGCTTGACATGCCTTGGGCGCGGAGGCCAGTAGCAGGGATCGAACCTACGTTCTTGTACTTGCCAGGCAGGAGCTTAAACCGCCGAGCTTCCCACCTGTCCAAGTAGAGGCGTTCATTTTGAAAGGTTCAAGGGATAAGTGAGTTTGAGAAAGCCTTAAGAAGAGCTGTGAAAATCAGAAAGACACTCTGTGCTCTGTGTACTGATCCAGGAGCCTTTTTTATTCTTAAATATTTAAACTCAGATAAAGATAGGTGAATCTGCCCATAGCAAACCTTTCAGGAGGTCCCAGCACCAACAAGGAAGTTACATGTGAGTACATAAACTTGAACAACTACGGAACATATTAATAAACTGGGCCTGTGTAGAGAACATCAAAAATATACGCGTGCTTCATATATAGAAATTGCCCTCTCTCCGGAGCACGGCTCTCAGATGGTCTCTGAGAACATACACAGCCTAGATCGAACAGCATGCAGCACGCGCACGCACGCTATGCCATGCTCTACGTAGAAAGCTCAGTTGCCAGGAACCCAGAATTCCATGGGAGAAAGTTCTCTGCTGCAGCAGGTGTCAGGAACTCCCTGAGGCAACAGAAGAGGACAGGCGGTCCACAGGCTGCAACCCGAGGAAAGTGCCGGCTCCAAACCCTTCTCCACTCAACTCAGTGTGCAAAATATTGTACGACGTGTCCAGTTCTCCACAGCCGGTTCTCAGGAGAGTTTCAAACACCAAGGGAAAAGTGACATTTCCCCCAGTCACTTGAACACATCAAGGCCGCAGGGAATATGGTGTCTATCGGTGACACCAGCTGCTATTTCAGGCCCAGAGGTCTCACCTGGAATCCCATTCTACTAAAGTTCTTCTTAAGGGCCTCTCTATGTAGCAACGCAAAGAGGGAGAGCCCATGACGCGAGGCAAAGGCAGCCGCTCTGTCCTGTGGTAACCAGGACCTGGAAGCTCTTCACGGCCAGCGGCAGCTCAGCACGTGCCGCACCTTGGGGAGCAGCCTCGCTTCTCCTTGCCCCTCAGCTTGGGGTTGCTGACGAGCAGCAGGAGGGAGTGGGCAGCCATGCACAGGTGAGACAGGACCTGCCACACCCAGTGCTTCCTCTCCTGGAAGGGGGAGCTGGTGCTAGCCCCAAACACCGTGGCCAGAATGCTGGAGGTGAAGAGGATGGCAAAACACGAGAGCGTGAGGAGAACTCTGACGTGGGACTGAATCGAGAAGTCTTGCAATCCTGAGAAGGTCGACAGGATCTTCTTCATGTGTCGTCCCAGAGATACAATGAGAAGGAACTTGCACATGAGAAAGATTCCAACCGGGATTGAGAAAGAAATCAGTTTTAGAAAGAGGAAGTATAGCCTTTCAAACGACTCCACGCTCTCCCTAGTGGCATTCCAAGATTGGCAATTGCCCCTGAGATAGTTCTGATATAGTATATGATTTCCTGTGAAAAACAGGAAACTGGTCAAGCCAGAGAAGCCCACAGAGCTGAGCAGAAGCCATGGTACCCACCCGGACACCTTGCCCTTTAGCCAGAGGAAGACAGGGTGGGCGAAGTTTGCAATTTTTGCACAATAAAAGAAACTTAGCCAGGTGCCGGACCATATGGTGACAGCATTCAGGAAGTCCCAAAGAAAGCTTAGGAGCTGCATTACAGGATCATAGAGGAGGGCTGCTGGACACAGGAAAGCATAAACACTCTTCCCTACAGCCACCCACTGAAGGCAAAAGCGTGAGGCCCCTAGGCTGACCAGCAACTTATTATAGGGCGACAGTGCTCTCCGTAGCGACCACTCCATGCCCAGTGCTACAAGAATAAAGCCACAGCTCATGGCTGTCGTCAGGCACAAGAGCAATAAAACGATAACGAAGACAAGGACTTGCTTATCAGTCGCCGGTTGTCCTGAAGCCACGTAATCCTCACACATTTCCACCGTGCACAAGACGGGTTTGAAGATGGCAAGGACCATTTCTGCTGGGCTGCCCTGAAAGGCTCTGTCTGATGCCTGTCTCTCCAGTGGCCCCAAATACAGTGTTGGGCCAGAGTAGAAGGTACTGGCTCTTCTGAGAGAGAAGAGGAGCTTGAGAATAGATGCAAATGCCGTTGTGGCTAAGTTTCCACAGCTCCCCACCTGCCAGTGAATTTGCCTGCTGTCGTGCTAACTCTCTACCCATTGTGAGCCCAGGTGTGGATGATATACAGTGTCCTGAGTGTCACATCCCTTGCATAAGAGCGTCTGCTTCTCTAAGCTGACACCTGAGACCGGGCCAGACACCTGGGCCAGCTCGAAACTGAAATCCACACTTTCTGCAGAGCAACAGTTCCTGTCTGTGAAAAACAGCAGGGGATGATTATGTTTCAGATGTTGGTGCTGAGCACTCTTGTGGGGCTGAGTTCTTACAGTGGCCCTAGCAAGTACGCACTAGGAGAAGGCTTCTCTCACGGAGAGACAGAGAAACCTGAGCAAAACCCCTACTGGAGGAGATGAACTCCGTTCCCATTACTTGAGCGAACGTCGACAAGACTGGAACATAAATTCAATTCTAAGCAATGAAGCAGGAAAGTATTTCCCAAAATTCTTGGAGTATTTTACAATAGTGACCTTTAGAGGGACATCACACAGAGAAGCCCCCACAGACACAGTAGTAAGCCCCACAGGATAGGCCAGGGAGAGCCCGGGCCTGTAAGTCAGACAGGCATCAGTGCAAGCCCTAGCCCTTGTTGTGGCTTCATGGCTCTGACACTGAGCCCCTCTGTGCCTCAGCTTGCATATCTTGTCAGCTAGGAAGACATCTGTCTTGGGTCTCAGGATTGTGTTCGAATCCCAGGTTTCAGACTACAAGAAGAAATGAAAGAAAGTTTCACAGGGAAAGAAAGGAGGCCCCAACTCATAGGTTCAGGCTCCCACAAAAAGTCACAGAGGAAAACTAAAAGCCAAAGCCACTTCAGGACCACAGTGAGCAGCAGAATCGATGTATGCTCTTCATCCTTTGCTTGGCTCAGGAGGAAGGGGCTTGCATCTCGTCACAATTAAGAGCTATGAATCCACAGGCAGTCATTTGATTCCCTACACTCCTCTTTCCTCACCTGTAAAAATAGGAACCACAAGTACATGTGATAATCAATATATAGGAGCGTACACCTGACCACTCAGTACTCAGAGGCTGGAGCAGGAGAATTAATGGTTCCATCTCAGCCTGGGCAACATAGCAATTTAACCAGAGCCTGTGTCTGAATGTAAAAATAGAAAGGGCTCAGGGCGTAGCTCAGCACAAAATCCGTGGGTTAAATTCCCAATATCATTTTTAAAAATGAAGAAGGAGGTGGCAGTAATTATGATGACGACGATGGTGATGGCATATTACAGTGAATCTCTCCTCCAGCCTAGGACTCCACTTGTCATGCTCAAGTGGCCCCAGAGGAAAGCATCAGCGATACATTCAGGCCTGAGATAACAAACGTTGAACCATCTCTATTAATTAGAAGAGAAGAGAAGCAAAGACTATCTTAGCTACAAAAAGTCAAAAAAAAAAAAAGAAAAAAAAATCAGCCATCAATCCCCAGATGAATGTAAGTAGGTGAGTGTGTCACCAGGAAAGAGGCAAACAGACATTGTTCTGGGTCCATTGTAGCAATAGTGGAGGTGTGGGACCAAGTGACATAATAGTGAGGGCTGTTTAGATGGTATCCCACCTTCGGGCCAGCGCCATGACCTGCCAGTCCCAGGCATGGAATCCCACAAAGAGACAACCTAATGCAGGAGGCTTGCATCTCTTTCTCTTTTCGGTCCACCTTCAGGTAAAATTGCTTTTTCCAGCACAGGGGCCAATTACAGTGAACACTGTGCCTGACTAGAACAAATGCCCTTCACTGGTGGTTGGAATGCAGGCTGTGACAACCACTGTGGAAATCAGTGTGGAGACTCCTCACACAGCTAGGAGTGGAGGTCCCAGTCAAGCCAGCGATTTCCTTCCTGGGTGCATTTCCAGAAGAACTGAAAACATCACATCATAGAGATATATGTGCACCCATGTTTATAGTAATGCCGTTTGTCATAGCTAAATCTTGGAAACAACCCATATGTCTGTTCATCAACTGAGGAATGGATAAAAAGATGTGGTATTTTTACACAATGCCGTATTATTCAGCTATACAAAGGATAAATTTGAGGCTTTTGTAGGTAAATGGATGCAACTGGAGACCACACTCGTAAGTGAAATAAATCAGAGCCACATATGCAAACATCATAGTGGCTTGCTAGTGTGAGAACCTGAAAAAATAAATAAAATCTAAAAGGTAAAATAGATATGGGAAAGGAAAGCAACTGTTCAAAGGGAAGGAACAACTGGGATGTGGGAAAGGAGAAAAAGAGAGAAAAGGAAGGAACGGAGGAAGGAAGGAAGGAAGGAAGGAAGGAAGGAAGGAAGGAAGGAAGGAAAGAAAGAAAGAAAGAAAGAAAGAAAGAAAGAAAGAAAGAAAGGAAGAAAGAAAGGAAGAAAGAAAGAAAGGAGGCACTTTAATCCATTGAGCTATTTGGCTGCACCTCTGCTAGTCTATTTGAAGGAGGAGTTAATGTTTAATTTTTTCTCTCTCTCTACTTTTTAATTTTTGTAACATTGTTGAGCAATTTTGCATGCTTATATCTGGCAATCTGAATGACTAATATACACAGTATAACAACCCCTGTGAAATTCCTATTATTCTGATTAGTGAAATTCTGTACCATTTCTAATGTGTTTTTACTTTACTATGTCTTATTCTCTTAAAAAAAAATAGACAAAAAGAAAAATGAACAACTGTTCTCGCTCTGCCTCCTTATAAAAATTAAAATTTTTAAGGCACAAAGTTCCCATGTGCCCTCTTCCTTGACTTGGATTCTCTGGCTGACCTTTGACCTTTTCTACTGGAACTGGGAGAAGTGGGATGGATGAGCTGGGGGGTGCCTAACTCTGAAATCTGCCGGCCACAAGCCTCCCAACATGGAAAATTTGCACCTCCTACACTTTCCATGACTGGTAAGGTAAGAAAGATATGTAGTTAGTTCTCAATTCACTTGCCAATTTTTAAGCACCTTCTATGTTGTAATAATTCTATGTAAAAGCATTTGGACTACAACAATGAACTAGATATCTGCCCAAAGTGATTTTCAGACTTAGACCTATACCACAAATATTCTCTGATACCGTGTGTACAGATCAAGTTACTTCATTCAAGAGGGCAAACAGTCATTGAAATTTAAATCTGTGATGTATTCTGTGATGCTTTTTTTGTTATTCTTTGTATTTTGTGCTTCAGGCATTTCGTTTTGTCATAATTCAATTTATCTTCCTAGGGAGAAGCCAAATTTGAGAATTATAAGTCTGCTGTAGATTTTATAATGTGAAGCCATGAGAATGGTGGTTAAAACCCAGAGTTAGCTAGAGGGAAATTTTCAATTTACTACTTTTATCAGAAATATTTTTAGGGCTGGCAAGATGGTTCAGTGGTCCAAAGTGCCTGTTTAGGAAAGCTTAGACAACTGTAGGGACCATGGTTCAATTCCCAGAACCACATGCTGTGCCAACCCCATCCCCAGGGCAGGCTGAGTCAACCATAAAAAAAAAAAAGAAAGAAAGAAAGAAATATTTTTTAAAGGGGGTCATATGGTAGATCTTCCTCCTCCTACCTCAAAAATTCTTAAGATAGTTCAGTGGCAGCAAAGTTCCATTACTATGAGATATAAAGATGGTATTTTGATATTAGAAGAGGACAGAGCATCCATAAAATGGGTAGAAAATTGACTGTATCGAAAGGATGAGATAGCTAAGTATGAGTACCCCAGAGGATTCACATAAGGGGCTGACCATACATAGGCTAAAGAAAGGTCACAGAAATCCTGAACAGTTAGTATAAGCCACTGCTGAGTCTTATCTGATGATGAAGATACTGAATATGTCTGTATAGGCAAGAAAGAGCCCCAAAACTCACAAGCTAGCGCTCAGGAAAGGAGCTTCAGAACATCTGCAAGTTAAGAACCCCTGGTCCATGGCAAATATACTTAATGCAACTCAAAGGGTTGTTCCAACATGAGGTCATGAGTCGCATCGCCAAGCCCCCAATCCTAAGGTCTTCAGCACAGCCCTGCAGTTCTGCCCAGGGGCAGCCTGGCTCCCAGAGGCTCCCAGCTGAAGAGAAGCCATGGAACCGAGACCTGGATCCTACTGCCTTCACTGCCTCCACCATGCTCATATGGCTTGAGCCTCAAGAACTAGGGCCTGACCTAATAACTTAACATCACCCTCTGTAGAAAGTCACCTACTCACTTGTGTTGTTGCAAAGATAATCTTTGGGATGAATGGTGAGGAGAATGAGTCTTCTCTACATTGGAAGGGCCCTGGGAAGGTCTACAAAATTGAGTCTGGGCACAGTAACAACTTCCCATAGATCTCTGCCTGCCTGCCTGCCTGCCTGTCTGTCTATCCTATCTATGTACTTTATCTATCTCTCCCTCCTGCCTCTTCTTTCTACTCTCTGTGCTTCTCGCCAGGAATTTAAGTATCTCCTCTTTTATGGCTTTAGTTATTGTTTCTGGCTCCAGGATTAGAAAAGAGCACTGATGCTCATGGAAAGAGGCATCAAACTCTGAAAAAAAGAAGACATCATCTGCCTGACTCTTCCTATCGGGGGCCACGCCCCCCCTTCTCTAGATGAGAATCTGCCTCACCAGTCCCTAGGGGACCAAATGGCCTGCCACACAGCCATTAAGCAAGTAAGTGGCTGAAGAAAAGTAAAAACAACCCAAAAACTAAAATTTTCCATACATGGTAGTCAGGAACAGATGTATCATATTTTGTGTCATAGAGGCTGATTTCTCTCACTTTCCCCTAATTTTTCAGATATTTCCAAGGTTTAACAGTAGACTTTATGTAAACTTATCTTGGCCCAAACAATGCATAAGTGCTTGTGTCATAAGCCATAGTAGGAGTTAGCTTTCCTGCTAGTCCGATTTGGACCAATCACCAAATTAGCAACCAGGGGACATAGTCAAAGTCATTTTGTTAGTTTCAAAGTTTAAAGTATCCATCATTCAATGAATCATTCAGACATCATCAACAGGAAGAATATCAATTGATAGTTTACTTTTTTATTTCATAATACTTTCTAAGATGATAGTAAGGATTTCTAGATAACGCATGTTACATATAAGTATTTCTTAGTTGTCTTTTCCTTTAGGAAGAAGAAAGCTTGGATAGCTAAGATGAGAAAGCCCGTCAAGTGGTAAAGTTACAGATGGTTTCTTCAGGAAGGTTCCCCAACACCCAGCAGGGCCCTTTCTCATCATTTGCTTCACATTCTGTAGAATCCCTCTTCAGCTACTCACATGAGCACACTAGAGACAGCTGTGGCTGTCTACAGTTTATTTTTGTTTTGCTTTAGGTTTTTGAAGTCTAATATTTGCATACTGAAAGTTACTTTTAAAAATAAAGTTTTGTGCCTGAAAGTGACCCAAAAAATAATAAAGCTTCAGATGTCTTTTTCCAAGAAAAAAAAAATTCATTCTCTCGTTATTTTGTCTCTAATCCTTGCATTCTCCCCTTACTGTAGCTGGGACATGAGCTAATATTAACACATAAGTGCAATTATCTGTCTGAAATTCACTGCAATCACTGTTGTCTTATTTATTACACTGCCTTTGGCCATATCTGGTCTGCTCCTCCGTCTCTTCTCTATTGGCTTCCAAATTTATTTTGTTTTTGTATTAGTACATTTTTTAGTGCATGAGGTTTACAATCTTTGTGGGGATTCTTGCATCCTTTTATAATAATCTTAATATCTTCTCTATCCCCATTCCCCTCTCTCCACCCCTCCCCCATCCATCTCTCTTTCCTACTTCCAACCACTTGTGCAGTGCATCCTGTTGCCCACTCCTTGTGTAGAGCTGGTACATGGACATGACACATCTCAGTTCCCTTTCACGCCCTGCCTTCCCCTCCCCTTCCATCACTCCATCTCTTGCTCACCTTCCCTTTCAAGGAAAATTCATCTCATGGCTTCCTATTATCTACTTTGACTTTAATTCATCGGTAAACTCCAGTGAGCACACATCTCTTCAGCCATGGACTGAAGAATTGTATTCTCCAAAAATCCAGACGTTGAAGCCCTAACCCACAGGCACAATATTAGGAGAATGAGGCTTTGGAGAGAGAATTAAGCCAACAGGATGAAGCCAACAAGAGTGAGGTGGTGCCCTTCTAAAAAAAAAACACAAAACAGGTGTCCTTCCTCATGTGGACACAACCACCCGGAACACGTACCTCACCAGAGCTGAGTAGTGCAGCCACCCTGAGGTTCATGCCCTAGAACTGTGAAGATTAAGTAATTGCTTAGTCTATACTGTTTAGCCAGTCTAATCTGATTAAATTAGTACATTACTACCATATGCATATAAATTATATGCAGGTGCTATTGTATTGACACGTTATACATTTACTGGGGACTCTGAAAATAGGAAGTTGAAGATTAAAGTGGAAATTAACATTGCTATGTTTTCCTTTTCACTTCCACTGTTTTGTCCTGTACAAGTGCCATGTGGTGACCCTCTTACTGCACAATAGTAACCAGCAGCAGCATCCTGAGTGAGCACACTGGTGGCGTAGGACAGGAGCTCTGCAAAGTGTGGGACCTCCCTTTCAGCTCCATCTGTCTTCTGGAAGCCCAAACCTAAAATTGATCTCACAGAAAGTAAATCCTTTTATCTCAACAGGAAGCAAATGCATAAACTTATGGTAGCATCTGAGTTCAACAAAATTCTTCGGACTTCTACCATCCTTGGGTGGAATCAGTGTTAAGAAGGGCAAAAAGGACAGAGAGAATGGAAAGAAGAAAGAGAGAAGAAAAAAAGGAAGAGTGAAGTTCTAGTTCTTTGGAGGTATGAAGAGTAAAAGGGGAAGGGAAGGATGTTGTGGAAAGACAGGAAGGGATGGGAGACATCTGGAAACACAGGCAGCTGGTGCTGGGAAAACCATGCCACTAGAGAGCAACAGCAACCTGCTGATGGTTGCGGGTCCTCATCAGAGTATTGAAAGAATGTTAGGGTTCATGCTCAGAGAGGCAGAGAGGCCTGGGAGAAGAAGAGGCCGTCATCTAGGGTCAAGGTAGTTGGGCATTCAGACCAGAGTCTAGCAGCACAGGCGCAGAGGACACTAGGAACACAGAGAGATGGAAAAGGAATGGATGGATCAATGAAGGAGTGGGGCATGGGAAATAAACAGAGAGCACCTGAACCCCAACAATTCTTGCTGTGCGTGAAGCTAGTCGTCACAGTTCTGCTTATTGGTGCTGGTTGCTTAAAAGTGGAAATATTCATTGTGCATGGCCTCCAGGGCCTTATTAACAGGCATCAGGGGTCTTAAAACCTCATTTTCAAGATCTTCCTCAACTTAGGGTTGCTTAGCATCAGGAAAATGGAGTGCAGGAAGAAGCCTGCATACAGGACCATTTCCATGGCCCAGAACCAGGGATTCCAGACGGTGATGAGGTTCTTCACAGAAATGAACAAAGTCAGGACAGACAGTACATGCAAGAAGAAGAAGAAGGAGAGAGACTTGAGAGCCGTGGTGTGGGCCTGGGTGTTGGGATCACGTGGGCCGGGCATGTAGTCCCTCATCTGCCCCAGGTGCCGGTACAGGGAGTACATGAGTAGGACCATGGAGACCAGAAACAGCAGGAGTGAAGGGCACCACATGACCACCGAATGCCAAAAAAAGTACCACTGGTTAAAAACTCTAATGCTAGAAGTTAGGGTGCAGTTTCCAGGGGAACTCTGGGAGACCACCATCTGAATTAACACTGTGTTCCCCACAGCTGATGAAATAGCTGACAGGCCACTGAAAACCAGGGAGCTCAGCAGCAGCTTGGGCACTGCCTGAGAAATCCTGAACTTCAGCCAGAAGAAGGCAGGGTGGGCAAAGGTGGAGATCTTCACACAGTAGAACACGGAGAGCCAGGCAGTGAGCCAGAAGGTGAGGGTGTTGATGAAATCCCAGAGGATGGTAAGGTAGTCAGATCTGTAGCAAAATACGAAGAATTTCTCCAGGTTGCTCAGGATGCTGAGCCCATGAAGGCAGAGACGGGAGGCAGCGAGACAAGCCACAATCATGTCAGCTGTGGGCAGTGTCCCACACCGGACCCACTCCTTGCCCAGCAAGGTGACCATGAGACCATTCTGCAGCACAGCTGCCAGTGACTCTAGGCCAAAGATGACCATGAAGACCAGGTTAGGGGAAGAAGACATCTTCTCCAGCAAGGACCTGGGCAGACCAGCTCCTACTCCAGAATGCTAGGTCACATCCGTAAGGAACACAAAATCTCCAGACAAACCAGCCAGCTGAGACTCAGGAGGCCCTCTGCCTGGATTTATGCAAAAGCCCAGCCACCTGCATGGCCCATATATGCCGGAATTTCAAATGAGGGTAACTGAAATCTCATTGGCATGTAAAAGCCATCCAGCTCAATGACACATGCTTCCCTTTGGATAACCTTATATTTGCCTATTCTAACTCGGGTACAGGTGCAGGGAAACATGAGGAGAATACAGGTTCAATGAGAGCTTGAAAATACTCATGTTCTACATATGTCTTATTAGTACAGGGTGGCCACACCCAATGACCACGTGCATCATGGGAAACTGACGCCTGCGTGTACCACACCTTGATTCTGTTTCCCATCACCCTCCTGTCCCTTCAATCCTTTCCTAATCAATTTATGAGGTTACATTCCCAGTTTTTACCTTTCGGTTCTATGTATTCCTTTCCCCTTCCTGTTCTTCCCTCTTTCCCTTCTTTTCTTCCCTGTGGCATTTGAGCGAGTTCTTCATCCTCTCCAATGTCTGTCCTCCATTTTGCTCCTTCTTTACCCTTGGAATTCTCACACCACAGCAATCATGCAGTATTTATACTCTTGTGTTCAAATTACTTCTCTTCGGGGGCCAGTGAGGTAGCTCAGAAATCTAAAGCGCCTGCTTAGGCAAACTTAGGCAACCGCGGGGACCAGAGTTTAATCCCAAACACTACTTCCTTGGCCAGCCTCACCCCCAGGGCAGGCTGAGCGGGCCATAACATAAATAAATAAAATTAAAGTTACATCCCTTCAAATTATGGTCTCAAGATACATCCATTTACTGAAAAGGCCTCAAGTATGGCAGGGTAGCACCCACTGTATATCAATACCACATAAATCACATTTGCTCATGTTTTTTCATTAAGGTTATTGGTACATTTTAAAGAATAGGTAAAGAAGAAGTTAAACCACCATTGTTGCAGATGACATGATACTCCACCTGAAAGACCCAAACGACTCCACCAAGAAACTACTAGAATTAATACACAAATTTGGTAGCAGAGCAGAATACAAAGTCAATATCCAAAAGTCAATACCATTCCTTTACACAGATAATAAACACACTGAGAGGGAAATTAGAGAAACAATACCTTTCACAATAGCACCACACAAAATGAAATACATAAGAATTAATCTAACTAAAAAAATAAAAGATCTATTCAATGACAATTACAGTATTCTCAAAAAAGAGATCATAAAAGATTTCAGAAAATGGAAAGATATTCCCTGATCCTGGACAGTAAGAACCAACATTGTGAAGATGATCATACTCCCAAAATTGTTACACAAATTTAATGCAATCCATATCAAAATTCCATCAACATACCTAACAGACTTACAGAAATCCTTCCTAAAATTAATTGAGAACCAGAAAAGGCTTAGAATAGCAAAAAACAGTCCTGGACAATAAAGACAAGGCAGGAGGCATTACATTTCCTGACTTAAAATTATACTACAGAGCTACTGTGATAAAATCAACATAGTCTTGGTGAAAAAAATAGTCCACATGATCAATGGAATAGATTAGAAGATTCCAAGGCAACTCAGCCATGTTATCTTCGACAAAGGGGCCAAACATGTTTACTGGAAGAAAGACAGGCTCCTTAGCAAATGGTGCTGGAAAAACTGGATCACCTCATGTTGAAAACTAAAACTTGACCCAGGCCTATCACCATGCACTAAACTAAAGTCAAGATGGATTAAAGATCTAAATACTAAAACAGAAACACTAAGTCTCCTGGAAGAGAAAGTATGAGGAAATCTTGAAGATATTGGGGTAGGCAAAGAGTTCAAATATTGGAAACAACCAAAATGCCCATCACCTGAAGAATGGTTCAAAAAGATGTGGTATTTTTGTACAATTGAGTATTACTCAGCTATGAAGAAAAATAAACGAAAGCCTTTATATGTAAGTGGATGCAACTTGAAGATATACTCATGAGTGAAATAAACCAGAGCTACATGGGTAAATATCATATGGTTTCCCTAGTGTAAGGATGCAAAAGAAGAAATAAAAATGGAAAGGTATAACACAGTTAATAAGTAAGCGAGAACTTAAGGATTAAACAACAAAAACAGAGCAAGGAGAAAGATTAGGAAACACAGCAGGGACAAAACCATGCATTTATACATACAAGATGGGTAAGAAAATGCTCTTAAGAATCTCCAACGGGATTTTGAAACTAGCAGTTTATTGGCAGAATTCTCACCCTGACTACCTATATATGTTGATGTATGTAAACCAAGCAAATACACTGGGAATAACAATGTGGAATACTAAAACCATGCTT
>PVKN010016362.1:0-17932 GCA_004027915.1 Capromys pilorides
AAAAAGAACAGATCAATTTTTCTGCAAAAATAAGGGACCAAAAGATAGAGAGAAAGGAAGGAAAGAGAAGGGAGAGGAGTGAGAGCAGAATTAAAATACCAACTCCACACATGGAAAATAATCATTACATACTAAACACATGGACTAATAAAGTTTTTTTGCTTTAAAAAAAAAAGGACTTGCAACTAAAAATAATAATAATAAATTGGATCATGCTGATTCTTCTCTTTATCCTCTTCCATACCTATTGGCAACAGTACCTGACAAACAGATACTGTTTTCTTAATTTCAAACAATTAAGAAACATAAGCACACATTAGTTCTAATTCTGGCTTTGACTGTGCTATGGAAATCGCTCTGCATTCCTGTGGGATAAAACCTCTAGAAGAGAGTGGGAAGTGGGAGAGTGAGACAAGGCTAATGAACACAAAGTCATGAGTCTTTATTATCTGCCTGGCAGTTCTAGGTCAAGCGCTTCAGCTACATGCTGGTCTGCCACTATTTCAGAAGGAAGCCAACCTGGCTTAATTCTTGAAGCCCTTTCTTTGCCTTTGGTAGAACGTAATCTCTGGTTGGCTTGATCTTTCTCACTTTGCAAGGCATCCAAAAAATATTCTCTGAAGTTCACACTCCTTATCTCAGGCAAACTTCTACGGGTATAGAAAGGTATCTGCTCAGGGTAGCCCTCGAACACTGTGCCTCTGAACTGTGTGTACAACACACCTGGCCCTAGGTGGGAAAAATGGGGGCCTCACAAAGGCCTACATTTCCAAAGTGAATGCAATGAAAGGACAGGAGCTTTGCTGCTGGAGGTGATCCAGGGCTGTCTGTGGCTAAAGATGGCTATCTAGGTCTAGAACCCATGGCTTTTAAGGGCACAGACCATGCCGTAAACACTAGCAGAAAGAACGAAAATCACCACTGTCAAGAAGATTAGAAGTTCAGGAGTCCAGGAAGACAGGCAGATGAGAAGTCCAGTGTTGGGCACAGAGATAGAATTCAGTGGAGGTTCAAAGTGAGTTGGAATTGCAGTCCCAGTGGCCAGAAGAGAGTAAAGGCTACAGCTGAACACACTGGCACCGAGGGCTGAAAACTGCATATTAGCAATCCTAATGCCATTTAGAATGCTCCTCTGGACAGGGGAGAAACCCCAGAGGGCGGTGTGTGGTGTGTGGTGTGTGGTATGTCTCCTTAAGTTTCCAGAATTCTAGAGCATGAAGGAATTCTTTTAGTTTAGCTACTTCAGTTTTGTTTGTTTCTAAGTGAAAAACCAGAAGGCCTAGAACTCCTGTCTACTGAGTCAGTGTTCTTTCTGCCTCTGGATTCACACTGCTGGCCACGTAGCTAGCCCTGTTGTGCAGGTCCTGTAGTCCCAACACAGGTGCCCAGCCCTGATGTGATTTACTTTCCATAAATGTTACTCTAATGAAAATACAATCAACACTCAGATGAGATCTGCATGTGTTAATAGGGTTACTTTAGGGTTCAATGCTCAGTTTTGTAAGTATTTAATGAGTAATTTTAGGTGTCAATGTGACAGAGCCAGGGATCCCCAGGTATTTAGTCAAACATCATTTTGGATGTTTCTGTGATGGTGTTTGGAGGTGAGATTAACTTTTAAACTTGTAGACTGAGGAAGATAAATTGCCCTCCTGTAAATGGGCCAGGCTCTTTCAGTCAGCTAGAGGCATGAATGGAACAACAGGTCAACCCTCCCTTGAGGAAGAAGTTCTATTTGCCTGTATTCAAAGGCAGGCGGGTTCTTGGTCCTTCTGTAGCAGCCTACTGGCTTTTACACTCAAACTGGGACGTTGGCTCTGCAGATAATAGTGGTTATGACAGCCTCCATAATTCTGAGGCAGTCCTTTATAACAGACGTGTGTGTGTGTATGTGTGTGTGTGTGTGAATAAGTCCAGAACAAAAAGTCAGGGCAGAATCACAAGCATCTCATGTTGGAGTAATTCCTCAGGAAAGGGCTAGCAAAGTGGACCCAAAGCTAGCAGGGCTAAATAGAGCAGGGAATGGTGTTCAGTAGCCAGGTGTGTGAATTCCAGACCAGAGCCTCAGTTCTCTCCTATTTGTGATGACCTTTCCCTCTGAATCATCTTGAAAATGGACTGCTGTCTTTGTTATGTCTTCCCCTCACCTGGGGTATCTGGCAGAGTTGGGAGGCCTGGGCAGACATTTTAGTCCTCTCTTGCTTGCTTTTGAACAAGACCTAGAGCCAGCCAGGGGGCTCCTGTGAGGCAGGTAGAAGGGGGAGCGCGGCGTGAGTCCAGTTCAGAATCAGCCTGAGGAAACAAAAACAAACGAACAGGTTCTGTGTTTTCACAAAATATATTTTTAGTTGGGTCAATTTGAACAAAAGCTACAGAAAAAATGGCAAAAGTAGCTTAATTTCTGTCTATGGCTAAAATGTACACAGCTGCTAGGTGTTGGTGGTACACACCTGCAACCCCAGCACGCTGGAGATGGAGGGAGGAAGATCTCTGTGAGTTCAAGGCCCGCCTGGGCTACGTAGAGAGTTCAAGGACAGCCTGAGCTGCATAGTGAGACCCTGTTTCAAAATAAATAAACAAGCAAAATATACTCAACTAAATTTTATTGGGAATTGAGTAAATGAAGCCTGAGGTGTAATGAAGAAAAGCCAGCCCAGTCCTGCAGAGGTGACAGTCTTACTGAGGGTCAGAAGAATGAAAATAATAATTTTGTAATTACTTAACAAGATCAATTATTTCCATTATTAAAATAGCTCTTGAATATTATGTGTGGGCTGCCATTTATCTTTAACCCACTGTGAGTGTTAATTGTTGATAAGTACTCCATAAATAGGCCCTCACTATTGGTACAGTCACTATCTTTGTTAGACTGAACAACAGCAAAAAAGTAATAAAGGAAATCCTTTGATTAAGTCAGTGGCCCAAGGATGAGGTTCTTCCTCGTGACAGAACTGGGATTTGAACCTTTGGCTGGACCACCAGTGGGGCTCACCTTTTGATACTTGGCATCTTGCTGAGTTAGTATTACTGCTTCACACATCTATCTTTTCCTCTAAATAGAATAAGCATAAGGCTGGCCAGATAGCTCAGCAGACTAAAGCACCTGTGTAGGCAGGTTCAGAAACAGGGGTTCAATCACCGGGGTGCTGTACTAGCCCTGTCCCTGGGGCATGCTGAGATGGTGATTGAGACAGGGCGTGGTGGTGCGCATCTGTAATCCCAGTGCTTGGGAGGCTGCAAACAGGAGGATCACTAGGAGTCGGATCTGCATCGTGAAACCCAGTAGACCCTGTACTAAGTACATAATAAATAAATAAATAAATAAATAAATAAATAAATAAATAAATAAGCAAGTAAGCAAGCACCCTAAGAGGAAGGCTGCCATTCATATTTATCTTTGTTCCTTCAAAACGTCTTATACTGGGCACAAGGTAAGTAAAGCAATTCCTTGTGGAGTTGAATGGAGAAAATAAAAGCTAGAGAAGTCAGGCAGACAGAAAACAGCCTTTTCTGGGAGTAGCCTTTCTCCTTACCAGCAAGGAATATGTCAGAACAATGATTAATTCTCCTCTGGAATTATCCCCCTGTGTACTTAAAGTAATGAATTGTTATCGGCCTAAACAAAACAATACCGTGATAATATATTGAAGCTCAGATAATGTGCTGTGGTTTGGGGCTGACATGCTGTCCTTAAGCAGAGCCAGGAGCCAGCCAGTCTCTAGGGCCCTTTCAGATCTCTGTGCATAGGGAAGCGATGGATAAAAGCCCTAAATTGAGCTTCATGTAAGTGCTAGTTTGGGAAAGGGGGCTTCTTGGGAGCCCTTCGGGCCTGCGACACCAGCCCCATCCAGGCTGAGGGCGGAGCCCGGCACTGGCCCTGGAGAGGACCTGTCAGTGTTGGTTGTGGACTACAGCAGGTGCGTATGTATTTGGAGGCAATCGTGCCTGATTTTCTTGAGAGTATATTTGTAAAGTGAGAAGGAGAAAGCCTCACTGGAAATCAGAATTCTATTCCTGTTTGCATAAATATGTGACCCAGCTTCTCAGGGTCTCTGCGTGCCTGTCTGTGGATTGAAGATTGTAATAACATCCTTGTCAACCTCTTGAACATTGCTTTGTAAGACCCCAATGAGGCGATCTGCATAAAAATGGTTGCAAATGAACAAAATGTTGCATGAGTGTGTTCGTGACACAGTCGAGCATAAATTAATGTGGTATGAAGACCGCAGGTGTCAAGGAATGTCACTTCGTATTTCTGTCACTCCACCACTTGATGGAATAAGTTGCATACTTAAGCCTGCCTGGGTCTCAGGTTCCTCATCAATGCCTGTCTCACAGATTGCTGAGAAAAATCAACGCCACGTACCACAGGGGCTGAGTATGCAGTAGGTCCTCAGACTGCGGAGAGCAGTGTGTGACCCGCGTTTTTGTGTCTTGCCTCTGGCACGAGTGTGAGCCTTATGGTGGCAGGAATGATGTCCTGGTGATCTTTGCAGATGACTCTACTACACTGCTTTAGGAATTCAGAAAACTAGTAGGTATTTACAATATTAGTAAAGGATGATACCAGGATCACCATTAATCAAATATGAGTGACTATTAAGTCTATTTTTTTTCCAATTCCATTTGTATCTTTATCTTTTCCTATATTTCAAAAACACTGTTTCTACAAGTATGCTGAAAAACGAGGTAGTTCTTGATCCTTTGGTGTGTTCATATGTTTATTCCTTTAGCCAATAAGCAGCTACAGATGGCCCGCCCAATCTCTGGCTTAGGGGATAGATTTTTATACCAAGGCTCTGACCTTGATGGAGAGATGAGGAGTGAAGGAGGCTGCAGGGAGTGGGAGAGACTGAACGATGCAGCGTGCTTTCTGGGGAAAAAGGAAGCAACGCCCAGCAAGTTCCTGACCGGTGAAGTGTCCTAGGAGGTGGGAGGTGTGGGTGGAAGGCAAAGAAAGATGGCCCTTGCTCATCCTGTCAGCAAGTGCAGGTGCTGTTAATGTGCGGGTTAACAGGCCGAGCACATGCACCCCAAGGTAGAGGCGATAGCCCTTCCTAACCTTGATGATGAGCAAACTGGCATGGTGTACATGGTCATTTTTTTTTTTTTTTTAATTTATTTGGTTGTCTCAGGTTTCACTATGTGGCTGGGGACTCCTGGTGATCCTCCTGCTTTCAGCCCCCTTGTGCTGGGATTACAGGTGTGTGCCACTATGCCTGGACTCTGGCTGGCTCAGCCCATCCTGGGGCGGGGCTGGCACAGCATGTGGTGCTGGGGATCAAACCTTGGTCCCTGAGCTTGCCTAAACAGGCACTTTAGTCCACTGAGCCATCTCACCAGTCCTATGGTCTGGATTTTGTATAAATACCACACACTAACTGATTGCACCACTGGAGCTTCTGGCCTAAGTTTTAAATGTCCCCCAAAACTCATGCATTGAAGTCCTGGTCTCCACCTGAGGGCCCTATTGGATGTACTGGAATTTTAAGATAACACTCATAGGTGGAGGAAATGGGTCACTGGAGGCTGCCCTTGAAGAGTATGGAACCCGGGCCCTTTCTCCTTGCTTCCTGGCCACTGTGAGGTGAGCAGCTTTGCCCCACCATACTCCCTGTCATCATCTTGTCTTGCCCTGGGTCCAGTTTGATGGATGGAGAGTGGCTAGACCAGGAGCCCACCACGAAGAGCCCTGTGATTGTGTGCAGGATTTCTGTATCTCCTGAAGGCAATCTGCAACCACAAATGGACTTTTCTTCTTTAATGTACTTGGTACAAGGTCTTGCTACGTAACTCCAACTCATACTTATCCTCCTGTCTCAGCCTCCCCAGCACTGAGATTATAGCCATACACCTCCACGCCCAGTCTCAGTGGCCAGCTCAGTGCCCACGGGCAGGGCCAGCACGTCATGTGGTACCAGGAGTCAAACGCTGGTCCCTGAACTTGCCTGAGCAGACACTTAATCCACTAAACTATCTCACTGGCCCTGTGAATGGACTTTCATAGGAAAAAAAAAAAAATAATTACTGGATTTCTTTTCTAGAACTATCACTCTGGCTTAGTGGGAAAGATGGGATGGAGAAGGAAATCAAAGCCGCTGTCTTAGAAATGGCTGAGCCTAATGGTTGAGATATCAAACAAGTTTTTAATATTCAACTAAATTAGAAGTCTACAAAATACAGCCCAAACACTGCTGGGCAACTTTTATATTTGAGTCTTTTGAATTGTGACATTTTCTATTATTGTGTTCCAGCACCCAACACTTTTTTTTCAGACTCTAATGGAAGCAGGTGGGGCTCTACCACTACCCATAGCTGGTCATTCTTCTTTTCCTGAGATATAAACACAACGTGCCAAGCCTTGGGCAGAGCTGTGATAGATAAAAACGAGGTAGAGGTGTGTGTGGGTTTATTTGTTAACGGAAGCCATTGGATTCACTTTTCAAAACAAAGGGAAAATGTTGATACCAGCATGCCCAAATGCTCTCAGAAAACCCAATCTTCACAGTTTACAAAGTCTTGGAGGAGAGCAGAGGGGTTTGGAAAATCTTGGTTATGTGCCTCATGATGTGCTAGTTGTATTACAATTCGAAAAATCTGATGGCGTGCTTAAGAGGGTGGGCTTTGAGGCCAGTCACTCAAATCAGATGCAAGTGCTAGTACTTTTTCATTGAATAGCTTTGGGCAAGTCATTCAACACACCTGACGGAGTTTTTACAAAAACAAAATGAAGCCACGCAGATAAAGTGTTTGCCTCTTAGTGAGCACACAGTATGTGTAATTGTAGCGGTAGTAGTTGAGTGTAGTGGTGGCTGTGGTCATGCCTGTGGTGGCACATGGGACTGGCTGCCGCGGTCTTTGCAAATGTGGTAGACGTGGTGGTAGTGGCTGTAGCAGTACAGGTGTCAGCGTCTGTATTGGTTAGAGACACAGTTGTGGCAGTTGGACTGGTGGTAGGACTGTTGATGGCAGTGGCTGTGGCAGCGGTGATGACAGAGGCCCCACAGTTTGGAGATTAAAGGCACTGACACCAAAGCCAGAATATAGTGACATCCAATCTCAGGTCTACCATTTACTGACCTTGTGACTATGGACAAATTCCTTAACTTCCTGGATAATATCTCATTGGTGAAAGAGGGAGTTACAGTCTTACCTCAGAGAGTTGACATTAAAATTGAATGTGATGGGTTAAGTTATAAAGTGTGGGCACAGTGCCTGAACATAGCAAGCATACGCACCCTATAAGCAAATGCCAATACTGGTAATGTTCAGGTTAACAAGGCAGAGCACGCACACCCCAAGGTAGAGGCGATATTCTTTCTGTATATTGCTGGTGACCAGACTGGCATGGTGCATGTGGTCTGAGCCTTAAATGTCCGCCAAAACTCATGTGTTGTGGTCTCCACCTGGGGTCACTGCCGAGGGACGTGCTGCACCCAGCTGGAGGGAATGGGTCGCTGGAGGCTGTCCTTGACGAGTATGGTGCCCTGGCCCCTTCCTTTCTTTCATGCCTCCTGGCCTCCGTGAGGCGAGTGGCTTTGCTCCATCACATTCCCCGCCATTGTCTTCTGTCTTGCTATGGATCCAGAGCTATGGGGCCAAGCATCTCTGGGTAAAAATCTGAAACTATGAGCCAGAATATGTTTCCTCCTCTTAAGCTATCTGTCTCCTGTGTTTTGTCAGTGATGACCAACAGGGTGAAATAAGACAAGATACAGCATATTAATCCTGTTCTCCTACATGGTAAGATTGGTATTTTAACTTGTCTGCATGGAAGCTTTGTTATTTTCTGGCTCACTTCAAATTCCAGTTGTCTCCTGTGGAGGAACACGCTTCTATACTAATAACAATCCCTTAAAAAGCTTACATGGACTGAATGTCTTTTATTTATTAGTTCTAAGCATTATCTTATTTGATTCTCACAGCCATCCTGTGGGGCAGGCAACATTACTTCTTTGAGAAAGATGAATAGCACTGAAGTTCAGAGACATTGCCTGCCACTTGGCCATCATAAAATGCCAGGACAAAAATGCTGGCATACAGAATTCTAAAACCAAGACTGGGCATAGTGACATGGGCCTGTAATCCCAGCTCTTGGAAGGCTGTAAATAGGTGGATCGCACTGAGTTTAGTCTAGTAGTGAGACCCTGAACACCCTGTATACCCATCCTTTAAAAACAAATCCTGTGTGTGTGTGTGTGTGTGTGTGTGTGTGTGTGTTACCAGTAAACTCTTTGGAACTTGTGAACTGCATGCCTCAGCCTCTCAGAGGGCTGGGATTATAAACATGCACCACTGTGACTAGGTAAAATTCACCATTGTGAGCACCAGACTTAATCCCAGACTTGAATCCCAAACTACTGCCCAATGGATACCCTTCTTGGAAATAAGCTCCATGTCTGCTTCATGTAAAATGTGAGCCTAGAATCGCCTGTTAGTGTACTTCACAAATCCGCTTAACAACATCCTAGCAGGGTAAAAAGTGCTCCCTAACCTCTCTCAGCTGAGGCAAATAATGACTCAGAGAACTTAAGTGATCTCCCAAGTTTGCACAGATAAAGAGGAAAAGAGCTGTGTTGTGCACACTAACCATAAGACTCTACAGAGCTAAGCCCGCCGCTCCCGTGGCCACCATCTGTGGACAGAAGTGCATATAAATGTCAACAGAAACTAATGGAGCAACCACTATTTGTCAGTGCCATGGCTCTGCCTGCAGAACTAAATGCATTGAAAAGTCCTCTTCTTACAAGTCTTACTAGTCTCGTCATGCTCCGAGCCTTGCTTGGGGTACCATCCTGCTCCTAAGGTGCTCGCCATGCCCCTCATCCCTGTTCATTGCCATGTGCTTCTGTGCATCGCTGTATCTGGCATTGCCCCTGATGGGTGCTCCATGTCTCTTTAAAGGACTTGGAAGCAAACTTGCAGAACATTGGCACCTCTGTATCTGTGGAGAAAAGGGGCAGGGTTTCTTAGATCCAAGCCATCAAGGCACCTCCCTGGAGCAGCAGTTTTTCCTTGGTAGAATCAAGGCCAATATCCAGGAGGTATGGGACTGACTGTATAGTCTGTGGCTTTAGAATATTGAAGTGCCTCTGAGCTGGTTCTTGACTAGCTGCTGCCTAAGCATTGGTGAGTGACCCTGACCACCTTTAACCCTTTACTAGTAATTCTGCAGACCTCCCACGGGTCTCCCACAAAGGACTTACACTTGACACATCAGAGGACGCCAGAACCACACCACAGACTCAGACGGGCTGGCACATAGCATGCTCCAGGTACCTATTGTAGAATATGTTGAGTGTGTCCTCTGCCTGAAGACATTATTTATCCAAGGGACATTCCATCCACAGTTTTTAGACCATCCACATTATCCTCTGTGTTGTTTTACCTTGTCTAACATCTTGCAGAGATGCATGTGGACTCTAGCACAACTGGTTCTGCCTATTCCCATTTTTTTTTTTAATCTTTTATGTATTTATTTTTTGGGGGTACATCATCTCATTACACAGCAGCCGAGGCTCATAGTGATCCTCCTAACTCAGCCTCCCCAGCACTGGGATTACAGGCCTGAGCCACCACACACAGTTTTGGTGGCTGACATGGTGCACCAGGGGTTGTGTGGCCTGCACAGCTTGTGGTACTGGGAATTGAACCTGGGTCCTTGCACTTGCCAGCCAGGTGCTTAAACTGCTGAGCTATCTCCCCAGGCCCCATTCTCACTGAAATGGTCATAGGTTAGTAAGTGCTGAACTTGTTCAGTCTTCTTTTCTTCCTAATAAAATTCAAGAGCAAACCTTTCCAGTAAGTAATAGCTGCAAAAGGGTTGCCATCTCTGTGTCGTTCAGTTTGGATTCCCTCCCTGGCTGTTTCTTGTGAAACGAATACTCTAGTTTGATTATTTATGTGCCCTGGTTTCCTCTGCAAACTTGTTTTGGCTTGTCTGTATCATAAATGAGAGACAGCATTTCCAGACTTCCCTGCGGCATGGGCTGCCTCACAGACACCTTCACTCTGGCTCCTCTTCTGTCTTCCTGAAATCCAGAGAGGAGGCAAGGAAGTCATCCTGAGGCTTCAGTGGCCACGAGGCTAACACAGTGCTGCAACAGTCAGCTAGGAAGCTTGCATGCAGGCGGGTCATGAGAAGAAGAGAGGAGGGGAACTCCGCTTTAACGATGCCCATTAGCAACGTCCCCCACAGGTCACAGCACAATGAGCTCCTCCATGAGATGGACGTGTGTGTCTGTGTCCTTCAGATAAAAGTGTAGAGGAGCCAATGGGTAGAGCCCGTGGCCCTGTCTTGGAAGTGCTGCAGGTCCAGGCTCAGGGGAGTTCTGTGTGTCTCCATCGCTGAAGTCTAGCTCACCTCGGTGTGCGCCATGGTGGGGCTGCAGTGGGGCCATCCCGGTCCAAGCAGTAGAACAGATGCAGGGGAAAGAGCTGCAGGCTGTGAGCGCTGCTGTGCTGCAAGGAAAGCTCCTTGGAGCTGCTGTCACTGACTTCTGCATGTGTCCTGTTAGTCACCATGGGCTGTCACAGCCAGAATCCCAGGAAACAGGTTGCTTGCACTCAACAACCAGAGGCAGAGCAAAATGTGTGTGACTGTGCAGGAAGGAATTGGTGGACAGTAGAATCCAGTGTGGGTCTGTGACAGTGCATCAGACTATGTGTGTCTTTCTGCACAGCCAGGTGCTCCTCTAAGGTCGTGACTATGTCTGGGTCATTATTGCAGATCCACCACCTGACATGGGCCTCATTGTCCCTGGGGCTCAACGATGACCTTTACAACTCCCCTGTATTTCATGATGTTGTTGCTACACCACACAAAATCACAGGAACATTTCATTGCCTTGACAACTAAGCTGTAGCTGTGGCTACAGCGCATGCGTGGTCCAGGCAGGGTGCTTGGTTCTGTCCCAGGCACCAACAGATGAACATTAAGTCCACCTCTGAGGCCTTATCTTACACCATCTTGCGGTCACTTCTCATGCTCAAAACTCAACCAAACTGCAGCCATTATAGTTCCTGAAATATGTTCTCCGCTGTTCTTCTCGATCCCTTCAGGTTTTCTGGTCCCTCTGCTGAACGCTGTCCTCTCTCCCCACCACCGATCCCCCCCTGTTTAGAGAGTCTGCATTGTTGGAGAGGTAAACTTTGCGCTCTTTATTTCCTTGTCTCTGCCCAGGGCCACACCTGCCTGTCCCACCACTCTTACTCTTTGCTATCCCGCTAGTGACTTACTTACTTGTAGGCTTTTTGCCTCCTAAATTGAAATGTGAGGCCGTGGTGGGTGGTGATTCTGCTTTTATGACCCATATTTTCATACCACAAAACAGTCTAGCACTTAATAATCTATCAGTTACCAAAGTGGCAAGATGATATCCTCATAAATTAAATCTCACTTTTCTGTTAATTACATCCACGCATTAAGTTGCAAAATAAGACCTTTATGAATTCACAGGTATGTTGGTGGATCCCCCTAACCCCAGCACCACCCCTGTTAGGAATCTGTCTCCATGCCTCGTCCCAAGGCTGAGGGAAAAGAGTCTATTTGGAGAACAGCTGCCAGGAGCCATAGCTTTGCCATACCAACCTCCCCACCCTCACCCACAAGCAAGGTCTGCATCCTGATGCGATGCTCAAGATCAAGAGGCCAGGCAGACAGTAAGAAAGTGAAAGATCTGAAGAAATGACAAGTTTTAGGGAGCCAAGTCCAAGGAGAAGAAACCCAGCCACCACGCAGCGTGGAGCAGAGCCCTGCGGGGATACAGCAGCAGGCCAGGGCACTGTTTCAGAGGTGATAAAACAAGAGCTCCGAGGGGTGGGAGCCAGGTGGCTGGAACGTTTGAAGAACAGACTGAGCTGCAATGAGCATAGGAGGTGAGGCCCAAGACGTCCCTGCTAGCGACGGTGGGAGAGGGCAGCCTGGTAATAAGCAGATTGGAGCAGCGACCCAGAGAATGATGGAAAGGCTGCAATGATGGGGAGAGGAACAGAGGGAGAGAAGAGAATGGATTTCCAGGCGCTGGCACGGGACAATCTGTGAACCTTGGGAAGCAGCCTAACTGAGGGGAGCAGGAGCGAGCAGATGTGAAGCAGAAGTAAAGGTCAAGGATGATTCCCAAATACTGTTGGCCCTGGGAGTTTGCACAGGGAATTCAAGTCTTTATCATGCATATGAAGTGCTCAGTACATATTTATTGAGTCAAATCCAATTTCTGTCCCTTCCCTGCTCTTCTCCTGAACTTTTGCTTTGCTCCAGACTAAATAGAGTTCACTGATGGCCAGTCTTGGATAGTATCCCCTCCATGTCACCCCTAGTCTTTCAGACTAAAACTGAAGTCTCTCTCAATCCATACTAATCTCACCAGTGCCAAAGTCGGAACTGAGTCTCAAGACCTCAGCTGGCGTTGGAGCCAAGAGCTCCACCATTCTGAGCCCAGGCCAGCAGTATTAAGGAGTACACCTTCTCCACGGACACTTGGTTATACTCATCATCTACCAAGAATGTGTAAACACACAGCCTCATAACAGTGATAAGCAATGAACAGTCACCAGGCAGCTCTCCCAGGCCTGACCACCTGGCACCATAAAGCCTTGCTGGCTGTCCCCACCTCTGTCCCATTGCACATTCCTCTCCACACCCATCACGGTTTCCTTTAGCTGTAGCAATGGGAAGTCACCGTCCCTCCATGTACAGCCAGGAAACAACACCCCCAGACCTCCAGCAAACCCTGTCCCAGTATCTCCCATCAACCTCCATTCATCTAATGGGCTGACAGCTGAGATTGACTGCCTCATTAGCAGGCGTCGTGTGGAACTCTGACAATAATTAACAACTCAACAGTCTCATTTGCTGGCCTATCAGAGAAGTATTCAATCAAAAATGTAATTTGCCCGATGCTTCCATTTAGCATAGGAAGACTATTCCTTCAAAGTTTTAAATAGTCTAATTAAGAGGGAAGAAATAGAAGGGGAAAAATTATTAACAGTATAGGTTTAATGTGAAATTGCTGGAGCGAATTAATAATGCAATAACCATTTTTAGCAGCTGTCTATCAGTTTGTGGGCCAGAGTAATTCAATTAGTCAGCAAAGGGCTGTTCAGATTAGACAGCCGGGAACGTGTGCCATTTTATCTCCCAAAGGCACTGTGGACTTTATTTCCCTGGGTTTAGAAGAGATAAGAATAAAACAAGACTCTGCACAGAAGAAATATCTGAGAGCAAGCATGCTTGGTGGTAGGAACCAGTGAAATTGCTTTTCTAGAAAAGTGGTCTCAGTGCCTGCCTTCCAGGCCGGCTCCCTGCAGGACTGGGTTCACAATGTCAATGCCGTTCCTTCAGAGCCATTTGCCAACGTCAAGAGCAGTGGCTAGGACTAACTTGGGCCTCCAAATGTGTGGTGTCAGCCTCAGACAGCTATCGCAGACAACGGCTCTCCCCTTTTCCTTCTGTGCCACCTTATGCCTCTATTCCCCTAAACCTTTTCCTCAAGAATGTTTTAAGTCTCTGCACACCAAGTGTCATCTGGTTGTCCAAACCCAGCATGTCAGCGCAGAGCTTCCCTGATTTCCTCCATGTGAGCATTCCAGTTTCAAGGTCTTTTTCACCCTGGAGGCTCTGCCACTTTATCTTCACCTGCAGCTGGGACTCCTACGGCAGATCCAACTGCAAGTTAATGAAGCGTAGCTGATGCATGTCTGAAATGCGGGCAGTGGGTCTATCAGGAAGAATACAGTAAACAGACCCACATAAGCCTGGATGATAATTTTGTTGCTGCCACTTGTAGGCTATGTACCCTTGGTAATAATTCAGATCTCTTAGTGCTTTAATTTCTTCTTTCTGGAAGCAGAGATAAGAAGTTATATTTTGGAGACTTCTGGTATGGGTAACGGGTAGTGTATGAGAATCGCACAGGGTACCACGGTGCTTAAAAGTGCACCCTGTTATAAATGGGCTTAATAAAAACAGCGTCAGGTTCAGTTTCTGCTCAGGGTTAGCTTCCTTGCCCTTCCTGACGCACTCCACGTATCTCCACAGAGCTTTTGTCTCTCTCAGAGAATCTGAAGAACCAACATTTTTTCCACTCTTCCTTCCAGTCCTGAATGTCTCTGTTCTTCTACCACTCAGTAGTCTTACAGGGTAGCGGACAGGATAGAGTACTAAATTAGTTTAAATCGTATATATTTTATACCTCGTCTCCTTTACACAAAATAGGCTGGAGTGTCAGCAGCAGAAAGCAGAAGCATGGGAGAGGTCAGAGGAGGAAGATTTGGTGCCATTAAGACTTAGGAGTGGATGACTTCCAAGTGTGTGACTGCCCATGTGTATGCAAATGTGCATGCACAATGTTAATCATTTAACATCAGTTTGAAAGTGTTCATCACCAGTGCTTCTTCTTGAAGGTCCATTGCAGTGTAATGGTTAAAGTGTTGGACTTCGATGGAAACCACAGCTGTGTCGGCAGTAAGCTGTTTCACTTCGGCTTATAAAGTCCCTTTTCTGACACTTACTGGAGAACACCTACGTAAAGGGTGGCTGTGAGGTTCTAGGGAGGTTGTGTACATGAAGCACCTGACTCACAGCAGGTACACTGCAAACAGTTTCTGCTTTAGCATTGCATAGAAGAGAGAGAGAGAGAGAGAGAGAGAGTTGGGAGACCAGGGAAAGTCACTGAGAGAACGTGTGACTCAGGCTATGGAGAAATGAGAAATGCTGCTCTTTAGGAAGTTGAAAGCAAGGAAGAGATATGGGGTGTTGTTACAAGGAGAACTATAGCCAGAGAAAATGGGTTTGGTTTCCCAGAAAAGGAAAACTCCACAGGAGGTTATTGGCCCTGACAGGTAATTTTGTGCAGCAACATGGTATGCAATGAGACCCGCAGCCATCACTCATGTATCCCAAGAACCCTCCCCGAGCATCTGCCGCAGGCGTGGCCCTGGAGGAGGAAAGCACAGAAGAATTAGAAAGGACCTCTTGCCCATCCCAGGATGTGCATGCTCAGAGAGGAGCTAGCACTTGTGCACGTGCTAGGGTAGAGCCTGAGTGCGTCCTGGGGCCTGTAGGTCACAGAGGAAGATGCTGTGGCACTGAGTTCGCTAACAACTGCTGCCCATTGACTGTGGCCCAGACAGTTCCCACAGAGTGAGGCAACTGAGCCAAAGCAAAGCAACACATTCTATCAGTATTCATAAGTGTACTGATGTACAAGTGAGGTCACCAGAGCTGGCTCAAGAAGAAGGACAAACACCAGTGAAAGCCAGGAAAGCACAGCCCACCCACTTCCAGTGGTGCTAAGTGTTACTATAGCTTTATGTCTATTGCTGGGTGGTCACATCACTGCTCCCCACACATGCATCGAAGAGTCTCCCATGCATTATTGCTTTTAATGTATGCAAATCTACTGGGAAATGAAAGATTGTGTCACCTGGAGAGAGATTCTAATGGGGGAGGCAGTGGAGATCATCCCAAGGAAAGAAGAGACCGATGGAGGGAAACAGAACTTCCCTGCCCCATCTCTCTCAGGTACATGCGCGCCACCCAAATAAATGAGTTTCTTTGATATTCCTGCTCATCCCCCTCAAGGATTGACATCCATGTTGGCCTCTTTGCCACACTCCAGCTTCTTCATGTACCTAAAATTGTACACCATGATTCACTGTGCTCAGAAGATCTGCTCAGGTATCCTCATTTTCCTGTGCATATTACTTGTAGCTTTAAGTACTAGCCCCATTGCCCTATCACTCATATACAGTAAGCTGCATGTAAGTAGAGGGCATTGCGTTATTTTCTAGCAAAGCAATTAAGAGCTTCTCTTCTGGAGCCAGCCACACCTGGTGTTCACTGCCCAGCTTTGCGTGACCTAGAGTTAACTGCCCGAGGACTTCCTTTCCTTATATGTAGAATGGGTATTTTAAAATTATGCTATGGAATAAGCATAATTATTTATGCTTAATTATTATCCCTGAAAAGAATGCATAGAAATAGAGCACTCAGGATAGTGTCTGTAGGTCAGTAACCAAATGTGTTAGTAAAATTGTTATCACCATCTTCAGGCTTCTTATTATAAGATTTGGTCAAAATAATAATAGCGATGTCCAAATTACCTACGCTTAGTCTATGAAGATTGTAGGGTTGAAATGGGACCTGTTGACAGGAAATCAGGGCACAAAGGAGGAGGAGAAAGCAGAGGTTCCTGCAAATCAGAGCAAGGTAGCAAAACTGTAGAAAGGACAACAACAACAATGAAACCTATGCACTAGAAAGAAAGCTGCCTAACGCTTTAGTACTTGGAAAAATACTTTTAGTTTCCAACATGGGGTGAGTTTTAGTATTGACCTGAAGTGTTACGGTGTTGAATTTTAATAAAATTTCACTCTCTAGATCTCATCTTTCTCATCTTTACAATGGGAGATGATTCCCAGGATTCTCCCAGTTTGGGCCTCCTATGTCACTGGGGGATGGGTGTAGAGCCTGGCGCTAGCCAGAGGAGGCACTCTCAGTGCGTTCTCCACAGGGTCCTGCTTCTTAGTGCAGAAGAGGGGACCGCAGGTGAGGCTGAACTGGGCCCACACAGCGAGTGCCTTCTCTTGGTGAGACCCGGGCAACTGTGGAGAGCAGCGGCTCACTGGTTTCTGCAGGGAAAGCATTCACTGGAGACCAGAAGGTGGAGTAGCTTTTCTCTCAGAGCTCCTTCCCAAATCTGAGATTTAAGGACTGCAAGTGGAGCATTTGCTTTCCATCCCGTGGTTCCTTTTGAGATGTCTTCACCTTTTCGCTCTACTTCAGAACAGCCCCCCTACAGCTCTGCAGGAATCCCCACTGTTAGGAGAGAAAGCTGTAGCACATCTCGCTGAGCCATGGACCCTGGGTTACATCACAAAACTCCTTCCTCAAGAACTGCAAAGATAGCAGCACTCTTCCCAAAGCAGAAGTCCGAGTATGACCAGATATGTGGGTCTTTAAAGACAAGGAGAGTAAGGCGAGCTGCGCTGCTGGCCTGGGGCTCAGGCGGGGACTTTCTCATTGTGGAGTGGGAAAGGATCTAGAGCCATCACCAGCCTAGATCCAGGGCAAACAGAACGCAAAGGTCCTGCACTCCAAAGAGCGAGTTGGCAAGCTGATGCCCCCGGGATGGCAGGAGCAGCTGGCGATGCAGTGCAGGCTGCTGGCACCCAGCTGGACAAGTCTACTGGGATCTCCAAATCCTCAGCCACTGCGAGAACTCTGATGCCAATGTTGCTGATACACTTTCCCTCTGCTTCCTCTTTATCTTGTTTCCTTTGGTTTCTCTGGGCCTTTTGGTGACTGTATCCCACCCAGAGCCCTGTGCATGCTGGCTGCACCAACATTCCGTTACTGAGCTACACCTTTAGTTCCATGCCTTTTTTAAGAAGCATTTTGCAGAATAAAAAAGCCCAAATGTTCTTGACTTTGCAAGTTTACAGTCCACCTTGAAAGGACCCTCTGCTTAGCGAGTTGATGTGCTTCCATCCAGAGTACTGGCATGAATGTACAGAGGTAAACTTTAACCTGAATATTATGAGTCTTGCCTCAGTTGCCTTTCTCTCATTGCTGGGACAAATATCCGACACCCAAAATGAAGGAAAGAAATGTTATTTAGCTCACAGTTACAGGAAGTTTTGTCTCTACTTAGCTGGCTCCAAAGCAGAGTGGCATAAGGCAGAGAGCAACCTTTCCCGATGGGGACAAGGAGCATAAGGCCGAGGGCCAGGGGAGTGACAGCAGCTGGGCAGCTAGCCAGTCTCTCTTCCCCTCCTTACATCGTAATGCAGATTACCTGCCCTAGGGCAGTGCAGCACCCACACCCGTAATAGCCAATCACAAACTTCAGAAGCTGCCCCATGACTGCATGAGGCTTTGAGGGGACACCTTTAACAAAAGGTAACATCACTGAATGTGAGTTGTGAGACT
>PVKN010016363.1:0-17911 GCA_004027915.1 Capromys pilorides
AAAACAGTATAGGGGGAATTTTGTTATCTTTCGTGACAGGGCTTTGCTATGTAGTCCAGGCTGTTTTCGAACTTGAAGTGCTCCTCCTGCCTCAGCCTCCCAAATACCGAGTATGCACTATACCTCATCTTTGGAGAGATTTTGACCATTATTTCTTCAACTCCCCCCACCCCATCCCTGCCCAATCTCCAGCTTCATCTCTTTTTGGCTCCTTCCGCCTCTCACTTGCACTTTTTACTTTTGATTATCTTTTCTTCCAATTTCACTTAACGTAGCTTCTTTGCAACATCTTTGTGTTCAGTGCTTTTTTCCCTCCTTTCTGCTGTGCCATCAATTTTACCCAAGAAATTTTTATCTCAGGTATTAAGACTTTTTTCTGGGGAAGTTCTCTTTGAAGCTGTTTCCTTTTTGCCTGACTCTATTCAAGGATTTTGGACTAGGAAAGTACAGTCGCACACTTTCAGTGTCCTCTATTAGCTGTGTCCACTGTTTGATTGGTTATTTTCTTCCTTGTGGGCCATAGTTCCTGTCCTATTTTTTCCAGACTCTCTTTCTCCTCACCTCAGTCTCTTATTCATGGCCTCAAAATTCTTGGACAGTCACAGGTTACTGTGTTTTGCTGCTTGATGGTTGGTGTTCTTGAAAGCCAGTACTGGGGGCCGGGGGTGATAACTGAAAGCAAAAGTCTTGAGTGTCTCTATACAGTGATACCTCAGCTCACGAACGTAATTTGTCCCATGATTTTGGAAAGGATAGCCAAGTTTTGTTTGTGTGGGTAAGATGGCCACAGTCATGTTTGTCACCTGATGTAGTTTTTGCAGACAAAAACAAAATTTTGCAAAATACTTTTGTGAACCACACTGTTCACAGATAGAAGTGCTCATGACTGAAGATCCCACTGTATTTTATATATGTGAGTCACAGCTGGAAAGCCTTTCCCTACATCAAGGTTATGCAGTCAGTCACCTGTTTATTTCCAAGATTTCACATTTAGATCACTGACCCAGGTGGAGTTGATTCTTCTGTGGTATAAGGTATGGGTGCAGTTTTGTAGCCATTTAGGTGTTTGTTGCTTGCTCTTACAGCATTGGTTTTAGCTTTGCATTAACAACAATGACATACCAGAGACTGCAGGTTGTAAGAGGGGAAGTCTGTTTATCTCAGTTTGGGAAACTAAAGAGTGTGATGTTGATAACAGTTCTGTTCCTGGCTGTCACACATCATAGTAGTGGTGCATATATGTGAGTTTACATCACCAAAAGGGAAATCAGGCACTGGTGTTCCACACTGCCTTCTGTTTTGTTTCATTTTGTTTTGTTTTGTTTCATTTTGTTTCTTTGTGTTTTGTTTTCTGTGAAGCTGGTCCCAAAGTCATTGTGATTCTCCCAGCCTCAGCCTTCCTATAGCTGGAATTACAGGTTGTGCCACCCCACCAGCTTCTACAGTCTGTCTGAGGACACACTCCCAGGGATCCAAGAGCCCTTTACTAAGTGCCATCTCTCAATGCCACCATCTCCCTAGCAGTGCCACCCTGGAGACCAAGACTTTAATCCCAGTGAACTCTTGGCTGGCACTTAGATCATACCCAAAGCTTGGCACCATTTACTGAAAGTCAGTTCTGCTGCAGTGATTTGACATGTCTCCATCATCACAAAATCCTCAAAGACTGTTTCTAGATTCACTATGGTTTCTATGTGCTGCCAAATTTCTTTTGGGGTTAAGTGCTGAAATTCAGCCTAGGGTGTGACACATGTAAGTGACCTAGGGTAGCTGATATCTTTGTGTTATTAAGTTGATCTACCCAAGAAGAAGGAATATTACATTCGTTTATGTGTATTTCCATGACTTTGTGCATTTTAAGTTTTTCATGGTAGGGATTTTATGTTGAGTTTTATCTTTCAGTTATTATAAGTCTTGTGTAACTTGAATTATATATTTTTACTCAGTATAATGAAAGTTACTGGCTTGAATTAATTTTATATCCTATAACGTTTTTTTTTTTTTTTTTTTTTTGAGACAAGGTCTATGTAGTCCAGGCTAGACTTGAACTTGTAGTGATCCCCCTGCCTCAGTCTTTCAAGTACTGGTATTACAGGCATTAAAATTCTCTTGTCGAGTTAATTTCATCATCAATTTTCTGAATTTTAATAACATCAGCAAATAGAAATAGCTTTTTTCTGTCAGTCATATTCCTCTTAATTTTTTTCTCATCTAATTAGACATAATATACGCTTTACCATGTTAGGATTTGTCTTGGTTACTCTTCTCTCATTGCTGGGACAAATACCCAACACCCAAAATGAAGGAAGGCAAGGTTTATGTAGCTCACAGTTACTAGAGATTTCATTCCTTACTCAGCTGGCTCCAAGGCAGAGCAGCACATGGCAGAGGACAGGTAGAAGGCACTGTTAGGAGATGGTGGTGGGAGATAAAAAAACAGCAAGAGCAAAAGGGAGGAGTAACAGCCACAATGGCTACAGAGAGCAAGTCTGTCTCCCTTACGTCACACTCAGGCTGTCCACCCCAGGCTGGGTGTAGCACTTATACCCATGATCCCAGCAGCGCTTATGTCCATCATTCAGACAATAGTTATAAATGCTACCTTGAGCAGAACATGCATGACCACCCACAGGCCAGAAATGAGTTGAGAAGCTCATCCACAGAAAGTGGATCGTGAGTTAATCACCCCATGACTGCATGAGGCTTTGGGGGGACAACTGGACACAAACCATAACAGGATTTTAGTGAAAATGTGTGTAATGTTTCCTCATTTTCTCACTTCAGAACTGAAAAAACTGAAACATGACTATGTATGCATGTATATGTAGATACTCAACATGTACTGTATGTACGTCTTATCTATGGGTGAGATATGTATATGTGTCATGTATATAGGTGTATACACATCACATAAAAGGTATAAGAAAGCATGCATATGTATTTATGTATTAGTGATACTGAAATTTCCATCAGATTACACAACAATTGAGTGTGCTGGACTGGAGATGGAGCTTAGTGCTGGAGTATTTGTGTAGTGTGCATGGGGTTCTAGGTTAACCCCCAGCACATAAAAAGAGGAAGAATAGAAAGGAAATATCAGGTATACATTTTTGGTAATTGTGTTTTTGTACCTCTTAGAAACAAATGTTTTCTTCTTAACTGTATCATAATGGGATATTGTACTTACGGCTTTCTAAATACTAATCTGTATTTTTATGCTTGGCTACTATGCATTCTGTTTTTAGTCTGGTATTGGATTCTGTTTGCTAGTATTTTATTTGTGTCATTTATTATTTGTATTATTTATATATTTATTATTTTTTGTACTTTTAATAAGAAACAACATTAAGACAGTCTCAAAACACATTAGTAGGACAGCCACAATAATTGATATAAGGCATATTGTTGTCTTCATAGTAGCTGTTCATGGGCCATTTATTTTGACGTAAGTAATATCGGCATGTGATTGCACATGATTTATTGATTAATCAGTCTTCCAAGCCCCTCTTCTTCCTTTCTGTGGATGAGCTTCTCAACTCATTTCTGGCCTGTGGGTGGTCATGCGTGTTCTGCTCAAGGTAGCAGCTATAACTGTTGTCTGAAGAAGTCTCATGGGGCTGTGGCAGTTGTTGAGTCAGTGATGTCTACCAGTGTTGGTGCATCCTTTATGTGTAATAGTATTCTGTAACACAATCATTTGGGTATACCCTACAAGAAAAATGTCTGTGGTGCCAAAATCTGCTCTCTGCAGTAGCACTGAAAGCCTTGTCTTGCTGGTGTTTCACTGTGGTCTGAAACCATTTGTTAGGTAACAAATTACCTTGGTTTTCTGAAAGTGACTTTCTGTTGTCTTTATGCACAAATATGAGCTCATCTTGGTATGCAGTTTAGGTTCTAAATTTCTCTTCTTTCAAAATTGTGGCAGTTCTCCATTTTTTTTTCATCAGATGGGAAATTTAGTGTTAGTTGCCAAGCTACTAGTATTTTCTTCTTTCCCTCTTTAAAATTTTAGAGATTTTGTTTTGTTTTGTTTTCCCCCGTTTTAGATATTTAACAGGAAGTTTCTGGATCTGTGATTACCCAGTCCTCTTGTTTGCCCATGGAGGGCAAACAAGCTCTATCTCCAATCCAGCACACTCAAGCCCATTTTGGAGGTGGAGGCTTTGGTGCATCTTTAGCCCAGATGTCATTTGCAGATGATTTTTTATTAGTTTTTATTCATCCTCTGTGTTCTCTATTTCTGAAAGTGTTGAATTTGTTAGGTTGTATCAAATTTGCTTTTATCATTTCCATCTCTTATTTTCTAGAAAACTTCCTAAGGTAATACCTTGTGTCCCATTTATGACCAAATTTGTTGAGAACTTTTAATTCTACACTCCAATCCAGTTTCTAAGTATTTTCTGATGACTCTTTCTCAGCACATTATTCTTTCTGAAGGAATATCCTGCTGGGCTTTTTTGATTTTCTTTTTTATTAGTATATGTTTATGGTACATAATGTTTCCATTCCTTATGGGGAGTTGTTCATTACATTAATACATCTCACTGCCTTCTTTCATCCCTTTTTTCTTCCCTCCTGTCTCCCTTTGACTGTCTCCACTTCACTTTTTTTTTTCTGTACATGGTTTTTGTACATAATGTTTACATTTTTTGTGTGGAGGTAGTACATGCACATAATATGTAATAACTCTTTATATTTCCCTCCCTCTCCTCTCTCCATCTCTGATCTTTTTTGCAAAAGATCCATTTCCCTGTTTATTATTATCTATCTTTTACTGTGCCCTTTATATTTTGCATTTCTCGTGTAAAAGGAACCACTGAAATATCTCAAGGTATACCCATTTTCCTACAAATGATTCAAGTTTATCTTTATTACAGAGTAGTACTCCATTGTATATAAATACCACATATTCTTTTTTATTCTTCTGTTGATGAACTTACAGGCCACTTCCAAAACTTAGCTATTATGAGTTGTACTGCTATAAACATGAGCATACATGTATTATTTAATGTGATGCCTTTAAGTAGTGGGGGATTAACTCAAATTGTAGAGCGCTCGCTTAGCAATAATGCGATGCCTATAATTCTTTTATGAAGAAACAAAGAAGGGCAGTAGCTGCATTGATTGGAATTTCTAGTTTTGGGTTTCTGAGGAATCTCCATACTGATTTCTATAGTGGTTGTACTTTGCATTCTTATCAGCATGGTAGAAGGGTTCCTCTGCCATAGCCTCTCTAGCACATCATTATTTGATTTTTTGATGATGGCCAATCTTTCTACAGTCAGGTGGAACCTCAGTTTTTATTGTAGTTTGTTTAGTTTAACAGTCAGCAGTGGTGGATTTATTTTGTTGTTGTTGTAGTTTGGTGTTCTGGGATAGTATCTCACTATGTGATTTAGGTTGGTTTTGAACTCACTATAAGTCACCTAGGTAGCCCCAAACTCTTGTCAATCCTCTTGCTTCAGTCTTGTGAGTGCTGGGATTACAGGCTCTCACAGGCCTGTGCTACCAGGCTCAGTGATATCTCTTCAACTCATTTACAAATGTGAGTCAATTCCTACTGGAAATCCTGTAAAATATACGGTTCATCTTTTAGGATTTCAAATTAGCCAAATCTTTGAAGCCTCATCTGAGCGCATACAGTTAAAATAGTTTAAGTCCTCTCAATTCAGTCACTCTTTACTTTGTATACATCACTCTGTAACTGCACTTTAGGGTACTTATTACAACATTCATTGCTATTGATGTGGGGGCATGCACCTTTAATCCCAGTACTCTAAGAGCCTGACACAGGAGTATCACAAGTTTGATCCCAGCCTGGAAAATCTAGTGACTTAGACTCTGTTTCAAAGTTAAGAATTTTTTTTTAAAGGGCTATGTATGTAGCTCACTGTAAAGGACCTAAGTTCGATCACTAGTGACCCAGTAAGAAAAAAGCAGAAAAGAAGCATGTTGGTGCAAGAATGAGGAGTAACTTGGAGGAATGAAAACACCCACCCACGTGATTATCCAGATGTGGTTGCCATAGGAAGGAAAGAGGCAGAGGATCAAAGTGCTGAAGTGCGTGGGAGCTGCAGAGAGGTGATGGGAAGGGAAGAGAAAAGACCTAAACTGTGGGTACTCTACCATGAAGGAACAAAGAACTGGGAGGGCCCAGTCAGCAAGAGATCACTAAAAGAAACAAGAAACAAAGCGTGTCTGTTTGCTTGCATGTGCGTCTCCACATCACACTGTCAGACTTTCAAGAACACAAATAGCATTTTACTTAGCTTATATCCCTTTAAGTTCACAAGTTCCCCTGCAAATTTGAAACTTTGTCATTTTTTTGTTTTTATTTTTGTTAAAGAACTGAAAGGCAATATGGTTCTGTACTGTTTGCTTTCTTTCCATAGCCTGTAAATAAAAGTATGATATAGCATTTATGGTTAACTTATCAGTGAGCTTGAGAAGATCCCTTGCCTCCTCTATACTTTTTCATGTCACCCATTTCCAATTACCATGCCATTGCAGGGGCCAGTGTCATTCAAGGATGTGGCTGTGGACTTCACCCAAGAGGAGTGGCAGCAACTGGACCCAGATGAGAAGACAACATACAGGGATGTGATGCTGGAGAACTATAACAACCTCATTTCTGTGGGTGAGGATAGAACTTTCTTTCTTTCTTTCTTTCTTTCTTTCTTTCTTTCTTTCATAAAGGTCTTGCTGTAGAGTTCAGGCTGGCCTTCAACTCACTTATGTACCCCATGCCAACCTCAAAACTCATCCTGCCTCAATCTCCTGAGTGCTAGAATTATAGGCACAAGCATCGTGCGTGCGTGCGTGCGTGCGTGCTTGCTTTCTTTCTTTTGGTTTGGATTTTTGTTTGGAGACAGGGTTTCACTGTATCCCAGGCTGGCCTCAAACTCATAATGATGCTCCTGCCTCAGTCTCTGGCATGCTGGGATTATAGGCATGTACCACCACATTTGGCAGTAGCTTGCTTTCTGAACACTTTAAGTTTATGACTTTGCTCTTGAATATGAAGGAATAAGTAATAAGACCTTTTAATTTCTTTTGGTTATATATTGAATATTTGTATCTTCTCCATTGAAAAGTTTTAATTTTGACACAGTAAAAGCTGGCAAAGATAAAAATTGGTGTATTTTATTCTGTAGCCTCTGAGGCAGCATCCTCGTCTGCTGCAGAGTTTCTGAAGCCAGCCAGCTAGTCCAAATTCTTGTTCATTTCTGGTTAACAGGGTGTGATGTTACCAAACCCCATGTGATCATTAAATTGGAGCAGGGGGAGGAGCCATGGACAATAGAAGATGACTTCTCTCATACTTGTCCAGGTGAGTGAATGTAACCATCCAATTTCAGGCCTTCCAAAATTAATAGTCAATTGATTACTAGTCAGTACTGTAGGGGTAACTATTTTTTTGTGGGGGGCAACTTTAGAAATTTTACATTTAAGGTTTTTCACCAGATAAAACCTGGGGAGATTGGAAACCCTCATTTGATTTCAGAATTAAGAAGAAGCATTATGGGGGCCATGGAGATAGCTCAGTAGAATAGGTGCTTACCTGGCAAGCACAAGGACCTGAGTTCAATGCCTGGTTCCGCCAAAAAAAAAAAAAAAAAAGCTCTCTGTCTTGCCAGGCATGGTGGTACACACCTGTAATCCCAGCACTTGGGAGGCTGAGACAAGAGTATCAGTGTGCATTCAAGACCAGCCTGGGCTACAAAAGTGAGCTCAAGGCCAGCCTGAACTGCATAGCAAGACCCTGTCTCAAAAATACAAAAAAAAAAAAAAGAAGAAGAAGAAGCATTATGATAGGTACATGACTAATTTTGGGAAATCTATTCAGCAACTTAAAGAAAATTCATGATTATGCTATTCATGTTAAACTTTCTATGCTGTTTATGGAGGAAATTTGACCTTTTTAGAATGTTTACTTAAATTTGTATATAGAGTAGAAAGGCACTGATTTCAGAATGGCCTAGGTTGACAGTCTTGTGGGTATGAAATCATGTTGGCACTTTAATATGAATTGTAATCAGTTTGTACCAAATGTAATCCATACTTGAATATCTCTTTTGCATATACACATAATATTTGTTCTTCTCTTGCATGGACCCCCCTTTGCTCCGAGTCTTCCTGTTTCTGCTTAGATCTAGCACTTATTCAGTGGGTTGTTTTGTTACATTATCAAATATAGTATTTATAATGTAGAAAAAGATAACTGCATTTGGTGTAAATTCCTTTTTCCTTTTTCCACTACTACTGAGTCTCATCCCCTATCTTCCATCCCTCCCTCAATTCCTGTGTGCATATGTGTGTGTACGCATGTGTAATGTCTATGTTGTTTTATAAATTAAAAGTAAAAGGCCAATTTTTTTTTATTGGCCTCAAAAGCAGAGTTGGCCTCACAAATAAGATATTTAAGTACCACTCCCATTCTGTAGCTTGTGTATCCAGATTCATGAAGTTTATGTAATCATTTTCTTTGCAGAAGTATGGAAGGTTGATGAGCTAGTTGAGAGAATTCAAGAAAATGAAGACAAACATACAAGGCAAGCTGTTGATTTTCATAGTCAAACCCTGCCAGAGGACCAAAGGGACACATTTGATCAAATTTATGATGTGGAAACAAATCTTGTTCCTTCAAGCATAATAGCTCACAGATGTGTCTCTTGTGGAAAGAAGTTAGAATCTGTTTCAGAATTAATCAGTAGTGATGGAAGCTATGCAAAGAAGAAACATGATATATGTGATGAATGTGAGAAAATTTGTCATGAAGAAAACTTCTGTGAGTTTAATCAAAGTGAGGACACTAGTTCTCAAAGTGAAGAAAGTATTCTGCAGAAAATTAATGATTTAGAGAAGCCCTTTGACTACGATTGCATGGAAGCCTTAGATAATGAAGCTGTTTTCATTGCTCATCATGAAGGAGCATGTATGGGGGAAAAGCCTTATGAGTGGAATGACGACTCTGAGCCAGACTTCATTCAGATGTCAAATTTTGACTCCTATCAGGAATCACAAATAGAAATGAAGCCCTTTGAATGTACACAATGTGGAAAGTCCTTTTGCAAAAAGTCCAAATTCATCATTCATCAGAGGGCTCACACAGGAGAGAAACCCTATGAGTGTAATGTATGTGGGAAGTCCTTTAGTCAGAAGGGAACACTCACTGTACATCGTAGATCACACTTGGAAGAGAAGCCCTATAAATGTACTGAGTGTGGGAAAACCTTCTGTCAAAAGTTACACCTCACACAGCATGTAAGAACTCACTCAGGAGAGAAGCCCTATGAATGTAGTGAGTGTGGGAAAACCTTCTGCCAGAAGACACATCTTACCCTGCACCAGAGAAACCACTCAGGAGAGAGACCCTATCCATGTAATGAGTGTGGGAAATCCTTCTCACGCAAGTCAGCCCTCAGTGACCATCAGAGAACCCACACAGGCGAGAAGCTTTATAAGTGTAATGAGTGTGGGAAATCTTACTACCGAAAGTCTACCCTTATTACTCACCAGAGAACACACACAGGAGAAAAGCCCTATCAATGTAGTGAATGTGGCAAATTCTTTTCAAGGGTATCTTACCTCACTATACATTACAGGAGTCACTTAGAAGAGAAGCCTTATGAGTGTACTGAATGTGGCAAAACTTTCAACTTAAATTCAGCCTTCATCAGGCATCGGAAGGTACATACAGAAGAGAAACTACAGGAGTGTGGTGAATGTGGGAAATTTTCTCAGTCATATCTCACTGACCATGATAAAACTGACATAGGAGAGAAGCCCTATGAATGTAATGAGTGTGGGAAAACTGTTCTTGAAAATTCAGCCTTCAATGGACACCAGCCAGTTCCAGAAGAAGAGAAAACCTATGAATGTAATATATGTGGAAAATCCTTCTCTGAGTTGACTACCTACACTGTACATTACAGAGGACATGCTGAAGAGAAGCCCTTTGGGTGTAATGAGTGTGGGAAAACTTTCTCCCATAATTCATCCCTCTTTAGACATCAGAGAGTACACACTGGTGAGAAGCCCTATGAATGTTATGAATGTGGGAAATTCTTCTCCCAGAAGTCCTATCTCACAATTCACCATCGGATCCATTCTGGAGAGAAACCATATGAATGTAGCAAATGTGGGAAAGTGTTCTCTCGGATGTCAAACCTTACTGTACACTATAGAAGCCATTCAGGAGAAAAACCCTATGAATGTAATGAATGTGGGAAAGTCTTTTCTCAGAAGTCATACCTCACTGTACATTACAGAACTCATTCAGGAGAGAAACCTTATGAATGTAATGATTGTGGGAAAAAGTTCCACCACAGATCAGCCTTCAATAGCCATCAGAGAATTCACAAAAGAGGGAATATGAATGTAAATGTCGAACATACCTGAAATCAAATCTCGGTTTTTAGAAAAACTTCTTACTGTACAAATATGAGAAATTGGGTAGGGAGCCTAGTATTGTTAATTTGACCATTCATCCTCCGGAATGGGGAAATTTTGAAGTGTTAGACCCATTTTTTAATCTGATTTTTCATAGAAGAATCCCTCACAGTACACCAAGTAGCAAAGCCTTCAAGAAGGCTATATATAATTCATAGGACACTAGATAATTTATGCAGGCATGAAATTTTATAAATATTTATTTTAGTTTCAACTTGTATATATCAGGGAGTCATACTGAGCAGAAATATCAATATGATAAATATGGAAAACATACTGTCTTGAAAATTGTTATGCTAAAAGCCATATTTCTGATGTAAAAACAAATGTTTATAGAAATATCAGAAACTACCAGTTCTGAATAAACTTTCATTTTATAAAATGAAGTTTTAAAATCAACAAGAGTTAATACTAGAATTGTAGCATTAAACTGCATTTCCTATTGTTTCTCAAAGCAATCTAATGGTAATTCTATGCAATTCTATTCAAGGTAGGATTTGAATAATTTGTGAAAAGATGATATTCCTGAGTATTGGATGGCAAAATGTACTAACAGTGATAAGTTGTTGGAATATTTGATAGTTACATAATGTAAAATGTAGTTTTCAGTTCTTTAGAGGAATTTACAAGTTCATTTTTAATGCCTCATCAGTAGGTGAGTAATTTCCAACTTCGCTTGAGCAAAAAAGTATTTTTAAAAATACTACTTTGATAAAATGTGCACACATAATTTGGGATTAAGTCTGTTTTAGCAAAAAAACCAGTGTGCTGTCCTATTCTAACATACCTCCATGTCTTTACCTCTCATGTTTTTAGGTCTATAGATTTGAGTGTTTAGAATGTCATTATTCTATAATTGAGAGGTTTTTTTTATGAATTTTTATGTGATACAGGTATGGCTGTCATGTTCTTGCCCTTACTCTCAGTACTTTGTAACAAATCAAGTTTCTAGCAGATATTTTCTGGTTGATTAACTTAACTTTCTTCACTTGATCCTGTGAATCTTGATTATTTTACACCAATAATGATCCATTAGAGTAGCAACCTACTCTCACAGGGCATCTGTTTCAAGACCCGCAGGGAATGTGTGAGATGGCCAATAGCTCCAGCCCTGCATGTGCAGTGGTGCTATAGCAGTTCTTCTAAATACATACATGGTTGCTGTATTATGGGTAGATAGCAGATACAGCAGAGATTCATTGGACAATAGGGTGATTCATGTCTCAGGAAAGATGTGTAGAATTTCATCACACTAATTAGAATCATGCACACATTGAAACTTATTTCTGAAATTTCCCATTTAATGTTTTTGGACTGGCTAACCCTATGTAACAAAGTGTACAAAGTAAAACCTTGGGTAAGGGGCTATTGTAACTTGTTTATAATGGCCATATGGCCCAGTTCTTCACAAACAAAACAGGTTTGTTCTGGGAAGTGGGTAAACTGGTGATCAAATGGGTCTTATTGCAGGAACACAAGAGTGGGTAAATACGACTTTAAGAAGTCAGCCACTGGTAATCACATAAAAGTGATTTGGTGTGCTGAAAAATCATACAATTAGTGTGTATTTATAATCTTGGCAAATGTGGATAGAAAGGAACTCCCTTAATTGGACAAAGAGTAACTTAAACAATAACATGCTTAATGGTGACATAGTGAAAACTTTTCTGTGATGAAAACTCAAGGATATCTTCTATCATAGAGTTTACTCAACATTTTACAGAAGGTCTTAGCCAGGAAGTTTTAAAATTTCATATGTATGTAAAGCTATAGAAACATAACTAGGCTTAGCCAAAAGGCTAAGGAAAGTAGAAAATAGAATATTCTATGTAATATTCAGATAACGTGATTTGAGCAAGGCCCCTGCATATAAGATCATTTTGCAAAAGTTTTTTATTATCCCAACAAAAAAGAAAATATGCATTTTTTTTTCAAGTGGCTAGGGCATAATTTAATATTCATATATTGTTTGGTTTTGTTTTTGTGATCGTGGGACTTGAATACAGGCCCTTGAGCATACTAGGGAAACATTCTGGTGCTGATCCACATCCCAGTCCTTTAACTTGTAATTTTTTGAGACAGTGACACTTGAGTTGGCCCCAAACTTGAAGCCTTCCTGCTTCAGCCTCCTGAAGTGGTATTAGATGCATACACCAACACACCCCACTCAATATAACCATAATAAACTCTAATGAGTTCTTGAATGGAAATTTACAAGTTAAATCTAAAGTTGATATGAATAGTGAAAAGACCAGTAATGTAGTCAAAGCTGTTTTGTAGAAGAGCTGTATAATTTCTATTGGAAGGTATCAAGACTTGTTACAAACCTAAAAAAAATTATGTTGTGCTGTTTGCACAAAGAAAAAAGTGACCAGAGAAACAATATTCATGTCAACTTTAGCTTTATTTATGTGTCCTATTTGGCTGTTTTCATAGCTAACAAAGTTGGGCAGCTGCAACAGAACAAAGCCCCAAATATTTACCATCTGATTTCTTAACGAGCTCACGGATACTTTTCTGTCCACCCTACCTGCCTTCCACTTGCTTTCTTGATATCTTTCTGATAAACAGAAGTTTTTCAAGTTTGTATATCCAAATTAACTGATTTTATGTTACAATTTAGAATTCTAGATTTTAAGAAAACTTCAGTTACTCTGTTAGGAAGTTTCCAAAGTTTTGACAAAGCTTAAAAGAGCACCCTTCTTCTGATCATGCTTCACCCTCATTCTTGATCCATGACTGTGTATGAGTCTTCTGACTTCAAGAACTTGCCTGGGTTTATTATGGGTGTATGGAGTGGGGTGTGGTGGTTCAAATGGAGCCATAAGCCAGTTTGGGCAAGAATGTAAGCAGGAGGGGCTTGGGGAATTGCCAGCTAGCACAGTCTTTTTATAAAATTGGCATATGGGTGCTATTCACAAACTGGCAGAAAAGAACTGTCTTGAGGCATGTAGAATGAATGCATGCATGTATTTCTGCAGTTGAATACTGTACAGCAATGAGAACAAATGAACTGTAAGCCCATGTGGCAGCACCCAAATTTTACCATGTTGAATGAAGGCACAGATGCAAGCATACTGTGTGATTCTGTGTGGCGCATGAGGATGGGCAAATCTTGTCTATGCAACTAAAAATTGATGAAAATTTATCCTTGGCCAATGCTGAAAAGGGATGTTTATCTGGTGCTGGTAATCTGTTTTGAATTGGGTGCTGAATATCTGTTTTGAGCTATATTCTTAAAATGTGCTTTTCTCATGTGTATTACACTTTGATAAAAGTTTTTTAAATCATATGGCTAACAACTTGCTCAGTACTCAGCATATTTTTCTAAGTACAATGTATGTGCTACAGAACAGCAATTAAATGGCAGATTTTTCATAACTGCAACAATATCTACTCTTTATAGTAGTTTTAATGTCAAACTATGATTTCCTGTACTGCCCTGACTGTTGTATATACTTTAAGTAAAATATTGAAAGGGTTAACTCATTACATATTTTGTCATCCCAGACTCTTGCATATATAAGTGGCTCTGGCACATATCAGTGATTTTGAGCTTCCTTTTAAATAAAAAAAGCTAATGAGTAAAGTTTTTCACATTTTGTCAAGTTGTTTCCACATTTCTGAATTTGAGGTACATTTGAACATTGCCAGAGGGACAACAATTCTTTAGGGTAAAAGTGCTGAATATGATTGATGAAAAAATTAATTTGAAAGGTATTCACTTGATTATTTCAGCAAATGTGATACACAGAGATTTTTTGTTTTGTTTTTGGTTTGGGTTGGTAGTATTGGGGATTGAACCCAAAGCCTTTGTGCTGAGCTACATTCCCCAACCCATTCTCCTCTTTGTTTTGAGACAAGGTCTTGTTAAGCCTCTTCAGTTGCCCAAGCTGGTCTTGCACTTGGCCATACTCCTGTGTCAGCATACCACGGTGGCTACAGGTGTATGCTACCATCCCTAGCCTGTAACAGTTTTTAACAGCACTTGGTGGGAGGTGTGGAGACTTGGCTAAGCTTATAAGGACACAGTTTTTGATGGAGTGGACTGTTTTTGCTTTGTTCTTTATTTCACTACTCTTGCGGATTAAACTTGAAGTGTGAACAGATGGGTAATGACTGCTGGTGCTCTGACTTGGGAGATGTGACTCCCTTTTACTCCGAGGGAGTTTGTTCTCTGTCTGTTGTCACCCAAGGCCTTGTGTTTGCCACACATCACTAAAACCTGCTCACTGAAGGCTCAAGTTAACTTCAGTGTCTCTAAAATATTCACAAGACATGAATGCAAGATGACGAGTCTCAAGCCAAAAGTTCACCTGCTGATCCTCATTCCATCCCAAATTACCCTGGGAGCCAGGGAACACAAGCTTTTCACAGAAAAGCCCATGAGAGCAAGGTAGTGTTACAATTCTCAAGGTAAATTTTGTCAAGGCCACGAAGGAAAATGTACAGTATTTTCTCTGCCACAAAACACAACTTCACATTGTGGAAATTAAGCCCTTGTGGTTTCTGTCAAATTGGCAATCTCCCTTTAAATTTTAAGTTTGAGGGTAAAGAGTGTGGAGTGAAAATGATGACAAAATTCCTCTGAGGGAAGGAGATGGGGCTCTCCATGGAGAAATACAAATAAGGCTGAGCCAACTTTCAAAGTGATTTCTGCACACTGTCCCCGTCACATCATTCTCTGACCTGATGACCGGTAGAGGAACCCAGGTAGTCAGTCTGACCAGGATGCCAGTTCCTGGGTGGTGGGAAGAGAACAGGAAACAAATGCAAGCAGGGAGGTGGGCCTGTGTGGCTCCACCAGGACCTAAACTTCCAACAGACAAAAGGAAGTGAGGGGAGGCCCTGGGAATGCTGGGGTCTCCAGAAGGCCACCGAACAGGTCAGCAGTCCTGACTGAGCCCAGCCTTGGGAACTTAAATGGCTGGGGATGTAGCTGAATGGGAAGGCCTTAGGTTCAATTCCCCGTACCACTATTAGGTATTAAAAAATACCTAAAAGTTTAGCTCTTAAAAACATAAAATTTACAATGTCTGGCTTCCAATAAGCATTTCCACCAGGCATACAAAAGGCACGGGGAAAAAAGCCAGGCAGGTGGTGCATACCAGTAAACCCAACACTTAGGAGGTTGAGGCAGGATTGCCATGAGTTCAAGGCCAGTCTGGACTACATGGTGAGACCCTGTCTCAAAAATCGAACACAACACAACCTATAATGAAGATAATAGAGACCCAGCGGTGGCAGCCATCATCCATGACCGAATAAGGACATGAAAGCCACTAACTACACTCCTTAATAGTTAAGAGGAATGAAGAATGGATAGCAAGAGGGACCTCAAAGGATTAATCACCTCCCGGAGGAAGAAGAAAGCTCAACTGGCAGGCCTGGTCAGCTGGGCCAGACCAGCTAGGAGAGGTAATCGCAGCAGGTCTGCAGGAGCAAGCTAGTCAAGAGAGGCGGGGCTGCTGGGGGCATGGTCTCCATGCTGGGGCCTATCAGGTGAGTGAAGACAAGACTTTCCCACAAGGTTTAAAAGAGGTGTGCCTAGGACTTGGGGCCGTGGCCATTTGTAAGGAGATGTGTGACATAGGTGGGTGTCGCGTAGCTTGGGCTTTAGGTACCCCACCAGGAAGTGAGACAGCGGGACGTAGTGTTAGCTCAAGAGCTTGTCACACTACTCAGGCTTTAAAGGCGTGGCTGGGGCTCGAGGGGCGTGGCTAGGCTGTGGACGAGGCTTTGCCCGCGGTGTGACTGAGCAGGAGGCGTGGCTTGCCTCGGGGCGTGGCTCGAGGAGGCAGCGAGCTCCGCACCACTCCAGGTCCTAACTGTGCCTAACAGTCCCTTTGGAGCCCAGAGGCGGTTGCCTGGACTGTGGGCTGACTCGGACCACCTCTGAAGTGAGCGGCTGGGACTCTGAGGGCAAGGATGGATGGAAGACAGCAGAGCAGGCAATGGGCGGGACGGGGCCTCTGACACTCCCCCGGCCCCTTCCAGGTCCTGTCAGGGCCATGTGGCCACGGCTGGTCCTGCTCGTACTCCTGCAGCTCCGGGCCGCCCAGGGCCCTCCAGTCCCGTCCACTGGCCAACAGGAAGGCCTCCAGAGCCCACCGCAAGGTTTCGGCCACCCACCGTGGCAGGAGCAGACAGGAGGAGAGCACGTCGGGGACCCACAGAAAGTGAGCGAGATTCGGGGAGTGGGGAAGGCACCGAGGACAGAACGCAGATTGGTGGAAGCTGGGCGTTATGGCTGGCGCATGTCTGTAATCCCAGCGCGCTAGGAGGGCGGACGAGGCAAGAGCCTCGCAAATTCAAGCTCAGCCTGGGCAATTTTCAAGACCCTATTTCAGAGTTGAAAAATAAAAAATAAATTAAAAAACTAAAAATGGGAGCAGAAAGTAGGGACGGAGCTTTTCGCCATAGCCCTAGCTTCAACTCTCAATTTTGACAAAGAGATGGCAGGTGGCAGGTTGGTTCCTAAGGGTGGAGAGGGAAAGGGTGGGAGGGACGTAGGGTGGCCTGGAGGGGCGCACTAGCTTCGTGGTTAGCCCTGGTGAAGAATGCCACAAGCGCAGCCACAGCACAGAGAACCAGGGCCCCTGACTGGGAAACCGCGACCCACGCGTAGAAGGACAGCTTATCCCTTTTCTCTAGGTACCCAAGCTGGAGGAAACACAGGCATGTAGGTGGCCGCAGTCCCGCCCCTGGGCTTCCGCTCTCCTGGTTCCCAAGGTGGCTGCCCTGGAGCTGCAGTCCCGAAGCCCTGAAGGAGGACCTTGAAGGGCATCAAGGGTCACAGGCCGACCTAGGCAGGCTCCTAATGGGGCCACCAGGCGAGGGACCTGGGGCTCTTCTTACACACTCACCAGCCTCCCTTCCTGTCCCTTTCCTGCCCCAGCAGCTGCTGGAGGGACTGGGGATGGACACAGATGTATGCCTTCCTAACCCTATCCCCAGCACCATCTTGAAATAAAGTTCTTTTTTGCAGTCTAGCGGTGCCCTTTCCTTTGGAGTCAGCACCCAGAGCCCCGCCAGCCTCCCAGCACCATACCCAACCACAGCTCCAACCGTCACAACCCTGTTCCACTTGAGCCCTGGGCCCCTGACTTTGTCATCTCTGGATGCTACAGCCAGTAGCCGGCACTGCTTCCCTGGGAAGAGGGACCAGGCTGTCACCTAGGACCTCAGAAGAGTGTGCTGAGTGGTACAGAGTGGAAGTTTCTCATCCTGCTGGCTGCATCCAGAAACCTCTCCTGTCTGAGTTTGCTGAGCCCAGCCTCTTTCACAGCACATACAAAGTCCCAGGCCTTGCTACTTTCAGCATTGCCAACTTAAAAATTATAAGCTTGGTTGTTTCTTTAAATGTTAAACATGTTGCCAGGCCATGATGGCACTTGCCTGCAATCCCAGCACTCCGGAAGGCTGAGGCAACAAGATGAAAAGTTCAAACCAAGCCTGA
>PVKN010016364.1:0-17931 GCA_004027915.1 Capromys pilorides
TGTTTTGAAGTTGTCTCATTGTTATTTCTTATTAAAAGTAATAAAATTATTTTAAAAAGCAGTTTTGGGAGGCAGGCAATGTGACCCCAAAATGACAATGTGTGAATCTGTGAAACTGGCACCAAAGGTGTAATGGAGAACCCAGACATTTGTAAAAGCCTGGGATGTGGGTTGCCTAAGGAAAGCTGCAAGGAGGGAGTAAAGTGAGCCTAAGAGAGAAGCCACAAGAGCTACTACCACTGGAAGTGCTGTAGGATCAGAGCTACCCCAGTCCTTGGAGTTCACAACTCACCAAAGATTGCCTCAGATGCTCCACATGGAACTAAAACACTTAATATCTGCTCTGTTGGATCTTTCATTTGCTTTAGTCCCATTCATTTGTACCCCCTGTTTGTAACAACAGGAATGAAAATGCTTGTCTTGTGTCATTATGTGTTGGAAATATTTAACTTTTCGTTTGTATATAAGCTCATGGCTTAGAATTGCCTTACATTTTAGGGGAGACCTTGCACTTGAACTTTTCAACAATGCTGAAACTATTACGCATCTGATAATTTCTGGAGATGGATTAAATGTCTGTGGCATATAGGGATATGCATGAGATTTTGTGGGCTAGGGGTGGAATTTTATGGTTCTAATGTAATATGTTTGTGTATTTAATACTTGTTCTTAAGAATTGATAAATCTGTGTTATAATATTATGAAATGATAAGAATAAGCAAGTGTTTGTATCTGGAAACTGGTTTAAGGATCTGTGTCTATCTGCCTAGTTAACAAGGGGTGAATTTTTATAGTTGATTCATTGTGTCAACTTGATAACTTCAGAAACTTAACTAAAAAACTCAACAGTTCTACCTCCTAAGGTGTAGTGGAGAAGCTCTAAGATGTTGCAGTGGTTGATTCATTCTGTCAACATGGGAAGTTTGCAAGTTTAACTAAGTGACTCAGTAGGGAGCCAGGGTCCTCACTATATAAATATCCTGAGTTTGCTTAAGAGCAGAGCATGAAGATTGAGTACTACACCCACCCTAGCTCAGGTAGTCTGCTTACAATATAGTGGAGGAAAAGAGCCTGATCTGCCTTTTATTTTTGCCTTTGTTACTTTTGCTATCTTCTGTTGCCATGAACTGTTACCCTTCTACCATGACCCCTTACCTTGGAGCCAGCAGATTATGGACTGAGCTTCCACATACTGTGAACTAAATAAACAAGTCTTTCCTTAATTTTGGCATCCAGGATTTTGTCTCAGCAATGAGAGAAAAGTAACCAAGATAAGTGCCTAACAAATCCTTCCTACATATACACACACAACACACACACACACTGTGCTTGTACTGGTAGCTAAATGCATGCGAATTATATGTTTAAGTTGAAGCTTCTATTTTCTATGAACTTTAACAAATTTCTCTTTCACAACTTAGCACTTTCTACTATTTTGTGTGTTTACCTTTGGATCATTTACTGTGACTGCAAAGATGAGATGAACAACTTGATTTCAGATTCTCACAAAACAATCCTAAAGCTAGGAATGAATAAATCCCACCCACAAAAAGCAGAACTACCAATGAAAGGAATGGTTCCTGCAGGGAAGACATTTCTGCAAGGCAAGTGCTATTGATAGAAGAGCAAGGAAACATGCACGGTGGGCACACACTTCATGCTCATTTCAAGTTGATTTGGACTTTCTGCACAAATACAGTCACCCTCTTTTTTATGGTTAAAATTATTCACACCACTAGGAACTATTGCTAGTGTGATATTTTGCAAGATTAAATAATCTACAGTGGTAATTTCCATGCTTAAATCCTAAACTTATTATCCTCAAATGTTTGCATGCCTGATGTTACACGTCATTCTAAAATGCTAGATCTCAGCACTTCTGCTAGGCCACACTGAAGACCCTCAAAACTGTTGTCAAAGGGAAGCAAGAGTACTATGTGGGTATTTACAAATTTTGCTTGTTCCCTCAGGCACCACCTCATGACATTTCTAGTAAAAAGATTGATCAGCAAATTTTTGTGAATATCACATTTCCAGTTCAAAACTCCTACACGGGAAATCCTACAGTTAAAATCATTAACATGTGGGCAATGTCTAGCTTCAAAAATGTTTTGAACTTTTGGATTTCCTTATCTCCAGTTGTAATCCAAAGCTTGAGCAATATACTTCTTCCCATGTTTAGGAAATTCCAGGAATCACCAAAATCAACCCTTGATTTGTCACAGCAACTTCAGAATTCCACATTTCTGCAATAGAATTACAATTCATAAAAAATCAACATAATCCCAAAATTCTTTCTTTCTTTCTTTCTTTCTTTCTTTCTTTCCAGAACTGGGAATTGAACTCAGGTCTCTGCATTTGCCAGGCAAGCACTTATTCTACTGAGCTATCACCCCAGCCCCAAAAGGTTGAGAAGGATTTTTTTTTCCCCTTCTGGCTCAGTCTGACTTAAGGATTGATGTGGGGATCGAACTGCCATCCCCCGAGCCTGACTGGGATTGCCAGTGCAAGCACTTAAAGCACCGAGCTAACCCAAAAGCCCTGAAATTCTTAAAACATGCACACAATTTGAATTTTATAGCGCTGACTGGCACTGAATGACTGTTGGTAAACTCTGGTTGCTGATACCCAACAGAGTAACTGGACTGAAGTACTTTCATCTACCAGCAACAACCTTTGCCTGGGAATCTGCCTGGAGGTAAAGGGGACAGATGAGTCACTTGCTTCAGGACCAGGAGCCTAACATTTGACTCGCTTTATACCTGGTCTCTGAAAGAAACCGGGTGCTCAGCCAGCTTCCGTCCAGTGCTCCAGAGGCAGGACACATGCCGAAAGCGCACGTCCATGCCAGGCAGGAGATGATTTTCTGGCTTTCTTCACTGGCTGCCCTACTCAGCAAACTGGAGCAGAGATGCAGAGTGCCAGAGAAGCATTTTCTGTCACCTTTTCTCACCCTGTCATTTGCTGTGACCTCAGGGACAGACTATGTGGCATTTGTCAAAGCAGCCCAGACAGCCTGTCTGGCGAGGTTTTGTTCAGGTGTTTCCTAATTTGAGGCAGCCGCAGTCTGTAGAAGAGATCTGGCAAGGATGGAGAAGAGAACTACAGGCTGCTCGGCAGGTGCAGGTGCGTCCTTTGTGATGATGCTCAATGGTTGAGAACTGGTACTTTAAAGTCAGCCCTTACTTGTCTAATTTTATTGCCCTCTGAGAAGTAAACATCTTTATACACCAGCAAAATAGACCATGCGTTTCACTTTGATGCCCTCCCATTTATATATCCAATTGTTTATCAAATCACAGAGTTTACTTATTTTATCCATAGTCCATAATTAAAATAACGAAGCACAATTGCATCCTGCGACCAGCAAATCACTTTTATTCTTCTGTACATTGTAGTCTACCACAATGCACATAACGTAATGTGCATTACTATCATATGCAGACATAATAATTGTTAGTGTAAATAATATTTCCTATTCTCCCTTACTTCACAGAATATTCATTAATAAATAGTATCCAAATTTGCTACCTATATTTAATAACAATCATTTTATTTTATGTTACTCTATTATGTAAATAAAAAGCATTTCATTAAATAATTTTTCTATGGTTAGTATTCAAAATATTCCCAATTACTTTAGAAATAATATTGCACTTAGCAGTATGGAGAAGAAGAGATTGGGGAAGAAAACAATACTTTGTTCTTCGAATTAACCAATCAGTGCATGTTTGCTGCATGAAGGTTGGGAGGCCAAGGAAAGCCCGGATTACAACAAACCAAGCCCACGATCTTACCGCCCAGACGTCACTACTGCCACTTTGATAATGTCTTTCCAGCTTTATTTCCCTATGTATTTGGAATTTAGCATGATAATATGATGCTTAAGATTTTGTTTGTTTTGTTGGTTGGTTATTTTTGGCCAGCTCAGCCCACCCTGGGGGCAGGGCTGTCATGGCATGTGGTGCCGAGGTTTGAACCGCGGTCCCCTGCACCTGCCTGAGCTTGCCTGAGCAGGTACTTTAGACCTCTGAGCTGTCTCGCTGGCCTCATGCATAGTATTTTATATCCTTCTCTTTAGCAATAAATTAAGTGCATTTCTCTATCAATTAATTACTCATAGTCTGAATAGGCTTGAAATTTCTAGAAAACCATCCCCATATCTGAATTTCATTTGGTTAGGCATGTAGTTTTTGTGTTGTAGGTTTTCTGTATATATATTGTATAAATGAAAATATATAATATGCATTTCATTATACATAATATATATCACTATAGGGCATGCAGATATGTAGATATAGATGACATGGATTACATATGGATATAGATATAGATATAGATGATATAGGTACAGATATAAATTTCCAACCAAGGCTTCATTCTGAGCTGCATACCTACCTTGTTTTATTTTTTATTTATTTATTTTCATTTTTATTTTATTATTTTTTTAAAACTTTATGTTATGGCTGGCTCAGCCTGCCTAAGGGATGGGGCTGGCACAGCATGTGGTGCCAGGGATTGAACCACAGTCCCAACAGTTGCCTAAGCTTGCCTAAGCAGGTGCTTTAGACCACTGAGCCATCTCTCTGGCCTCATTTTATTTTTTTAACTTGAGGCAGAGCTCAGCTTCACTCAGCCTCTAAGCTCCCATGTTTGCACTGCTCCTGCTTCAGCTTCCCCAAGTGCTGGGATTACAGACCATGTAACATCACAGCTGGTTGCCTTTTGTGAATGCGTGTGTCACAGAAGTGACAAAGAAATTCGTATCAACTTATAAATTCATTCTCAACCACTTTCTTTACAGTTTGTTTGCAAAACCAACTAATACAAGGAAAGATAGAGATTTATTAGAAAAAGTTTCACAAGCTTTTCTGCATAACTTGGGTCTGAGCAGGTATAATTTACTGAATGCAAACAATGATGTGCTTCTTGTGTTTGAATTTGTATGTGCTAGTGACACTAAAATAGTTTTGACAATCAGCAATACTAGGATGCCTGCAAATCATAGCATCCAAAGCATCAAACAAGAACTTATAAAAATTAATCATATTCTAAGTACACTACTTTAAAAATTTACTGATAATATTTCTATAAGAGGAGATATTAGGGCACATTATAAAACAAGATTTCAGAAGGTAATATCTCTGCTATTGTTGGTAATGACAACACAACTCACGCTTTAAGAGGAATGCATTAAATTTAATAATTTAATATACTACATTGCCTCTAAAATATTGACATCTTATGAGATACTTGTTTGACATGCTTTTCTGAAATGTATAAAATCACCAGACTTTGCACTATTTGTAAATGTTTCACCATACAAAAGCTCCACCAGATCACTCTACACACTAAAACAGCTGCATTCAGTTCCTTACATATCTCAATATCAGTTTTGGGACCACTGTTATATCAGGACTATAAGGGAAATTATTATGACCTGGATGCTTTGTCTTCCCAAAAATTAACATATTAAAGCCTAAGTTCTCTATGTGACCACGCTTTGAATTTGGGCCTTTGGTAGATCATGATGTTAGAGTCTTTCTGGGTGGGGTTAATGTCCTTACCAATGGACAAAGAAGGAAACTTCTTCTCAGCTACATGGAAATATAAGAAGAATGTGTCCATCTGCAAACCTAGGAGAAACCCACACTGGACCTGGGAATGTCTTATACTCTTAGCCTCAGGAATAAATGTAAATTGTCCATGCCTACTATGGGTTATTTTTGTTACAGGAGCCTAATAAAATAAATATTTGATAGTATTTTCTCAAGAGAGTTTTCCATAAAACTTCTAAAATTGAATGTCGATATCAGGCATTTAAGATAGTGAGATTATTCAAGCTGCCTCACATTAGGATTATGCATTGACTTTATAAACTTCAAGTTGAAAATTGCTATGTCAGAAAGTCCAGAATGTTCCAAACTTCTTCTGACCTCTAGCCATTCATCATGGTCCACAAATTGTCAGACAAAAATATTTTCTAATCTCTTGAAGAGAAAAAAAATCCTTCTAATGACTGAAGACTAATGATGTTGAAAAAAAAAAAAAAAAGATAGCGTTTGCCTTAGCAAAGTATGCAACCATTTCAAATAAATCAAGAAAGGGAAATTCCACAAGCACTTTAAGCCTTCCTAAAAGCATGACACCTGGGCCGCTCAAGATCACAAGGTCACGCTCATCTCCCTGAGACCTTGAGTTCCCAAGGAAGCAGTCATTCTGCAGAAACCTGTCCTTCCTGTGGCAAAGGGAATTGGCAGGAAAAGCATGGCGCCACTCTGCCCAAGGAACTTCATTCATGCTTGACCTGCTACTGGTCTAGCAGAGTCATCTCCACCTAATACGAGGTGGATATTTTTCCATCTGCTCTTCTTAAGATGCTTTCCTTCGTTGAGATCTCAGAGCATCTAACATAATACTGCATGGTATCTCCATTAGCTAAAGTATACAGTACATTGTCACTATCATTTTGATTGTATTGTATTTGTAGTCATCAGATGTCTTTATATCTAAGACACTGCTCAGGGAATAAAATTTAATCAAATGATAACTTAAGCTATTTGTCTTATGTTGAATAAATTTCTCAAGTCTTTGGACATCAGTTATAAAGTGGGAATAAAAATACCTGTTTCATAGTATTGTTTTAGCATTTTTAAAAAGGTCTAGATCAGGGGCTGTGGAGATAGCTCCATGGCTCAAGTGCCTGCCTGGCAAGTGCAAGGTCATGAGTTCGAACCCCAGTCTTGAAAAATAAAAATAAGAATAAAAAATAAAAAAGGTCTAGATCAAATGTATAGCACAATATCTGACACATAATACATCACTCAGTGAATTATGCCTGGGTTAGTGTTTTGTAATTGATATCGGCCACCAGCTTGTTAATACATGCTTAAATTTCTTTCTAACAGAAATCAGAGATGCCAAGGAACCGGTTAGTGAATAAAATTTTGGGTTTAGTGCACTTTACACGGTTCAGATGAAAAGAATGGTTTAAAACTAACAGTTCTAGACATGCATGCACACATAGCCAGTAGTTTTTTAAAGCCTAAGTAACATGCTGTTTCTCAGCTGCCCAAATGGCAACTCTACAATAGTCAATTTCACTGCAACAGAAAATATCCCTGCAATGCAAAGTTGAGTTCAGGACCACTGTGGTTCAGTGGGCACTCCCATAACACACACGCACACACATGTATGCACTGGAGGACATCATTTGGAAGCACACCTAGCCTTCTGTGACTGTTGCAGTCTCATCAGATCTAGCAGTCCAGTCTGCTCCTTGTGTTGCAGTTACTAAGCTCAAGTCTTGGCACTCAGTAAGGTTTCTGAAAAGCAAAACCAAATAATGTGTGCAGAAGTGAATGGCAAGCATCTCCCAGCCGTCTGATGAACACAGGCCAAAGAGTCAAAGAAGCAAAACATGTAAGTGAAGAGTCCTTAACAACGGAAAATACTATTGTAGAGACTCAGGTAAAGTTTCTGCCCTTCTAGCTATTCACAAAGCCTGGTAAACTCTTCAGGATAGAACTGCCTCACTCAAAAGCCAATATTTTATTGAAAAGCTCAAGTTTTTCTACGTGCTTTCCCTTTTCACCCATGTCCATTAAAGCATCACCGAGACCTGCTCCCATCCAGATGTGACCATGCTAGAGCCACCTCTGATACCAGCTTGCACTTTTCACCCATCTGCTAAGCTTCAGAGTATAAAGAGGTAAGCAAAACACAGAGTGGCTCCCATTAACCACCACTAACCAGAAGAATGAAAGCTCAAAATGCAAATGGCATTCAGTTATAGAGGCACTGTATCTGCTGCTCAGCCGAGATTGTGTCTCATGGCTTTCCCTTTCCATATGCATGGTTGCAGTTCAAGCCTGTCCAACAACCCCACTGATCCAGTGACTCTTCATCTCTTCTGGACTTCTTCCCCATCAAGACGTTTGCGGGGCCACATCTGATACTTCCCTATCAGTAAGCAGTGACCCCAGGACATTCCCAAGGTCTACACTTATGCTTCACTAATGTGTACAATTGGACAAAATGGCTAAAGGTATCAGAAGGAAGCAAGAAGCAACTACATACCTGGCTACAAAGCATTTACTTTAAGCACGTGTGCACACACATACACATACACACACACACACGCAAGCATGCACGTGCATGCACACACACACACACACATGTAAAGCACATCACGCTCCCCAAGAAGCTTTCTTGGACGTGGTGTGTTTGGGAGTCCCATGGCACGGGCCAGGGTGTGGGTGTCTACTAGCCCAAGATGCCTCCTTGGGAATTAAGTCTCTGCTTTACCTGCTTAATACAACCCTCTCACATAACACCTGGAGGTTTACCCTCAGTCGGCCCAAGATTTTGTTGGTGTATTTGATGGCAATAGAAGCAATTAGAAAAAGGTTCATATGCACAATTTATTTTTTAATAAAACAACAGCATTTAAAAGTAGGAGGATGTGTATTCACACAGTTTCTCCCTTCTTCCCTTTTAGGCTTCACTGTAAAAGAGTGGCTGCAGTCATGAGGTCTGCACTCAACATCAGCCCCTGGCTCAGAGTGTGATGCTGCCTATTTAGCAGCCTCACTACCATTCAGGTGTTGTATTACTTACAGGCGAGCTTCTCTTTTGGAGTATGCTGGTGTGATATCTTGCATCATCCCTTTCTTTAATTCTGTTTTTATGATCTACTACAGCAGAAAGAATGGAACACCAGGCTTTGGGTCATACCGAGGCCTCTGTCAAAGAGGACTTTTATCTCCTAGCAGTCGTACTATTTCATGGTACCCACATTGGCCAGCCACAGGGCTCCTGGTCCCAGAGGCTTTGATAAGTGTCCTCACACACTTCTGCTCCTCTCTTTAAAGAAAATGTGCATTCATGTAATTTTTGGAAAGGGGAACTATCCCCTATGAAGAGCCATTCAAATAGCCTGAGGCATCCACAGTTGTAAACCGATGGGACCCAAAGTACTCTTGAAAGGGAGGCCCCAGTCCTGCCACTTAAATATTATAAGTCAGGCCAGAAGGCCCTTAGAGTGTGTAGAGAAGGAACCCAGCAGGACTCAACAGCATCAGAAGCAATGTCCTACAAGGTCATTCATTGTCACAGTTACAACTGGGTCGCTATTTTTTTTTCTGAGTTCTAATATTTTTCTATCCCATATTGTAAGAAATATTTGGATTTTGCAAAACAAATCTGTTATTTAATTCCAAGTCAACCAAAATTGGTACTTTAAAGCATCAGCTCCACACTTCTTATTAAGATAGATTGATGTGATATTTTAATCCAGCACCTTATTCCTGCGCTTCAATATTATTTACCTGAAATATTAAACAACATCTGCAAATAGAAGTAAAACAACCTCCAGACTATTGTGTATCATGACTCCTTTGATCTAGCAGGCTATTTTTAACCTTCACTAATGAGTGTTCCTGGAGAAGATTAGAGGCAGTACATTTATAAAATGATACAATGCATATGCTCTGGACACTCCTCAGTGCTTCGATGCTTTGCTAACTTCATCCCCCAGAGCAGCCTGATGAGTCACACTCTGATACTGCTCCAAGTTTAAACAAAAAGAAAACCAGAGTTGGAGAGATTCTGTAGTCAATGTCACCCAGGTGGGACAGGGAAACAAGGATTTGAACCCAGCTGTATCCATAGCTAAGTGCCACAGAAAGAGAACACCCACTGTTGTAGTTACCTTCTGTCACTGGGACAAAATGCCTGACACCCATGAGTTAGAGGGACAAAGGGCATGTTATCTCACAGTGTGCAGAAGTTTCAGTCCAGAGTCGGCTGTCTCCTAGGCAAGGCAGCAGGCAGGGGCCATGGCAGAGGAGGAGCAGTCCGTTGCAGTGTGAGCAAGAAGCTGGAAACCACAGCTTTCTTCACTTTAATCCCATCCATGCCTATTAGATGGTGCCACCTCCACTCAGGCTGGTACTTCCAGTCATCCCCACCCAGAACTATACTGAACCTATCAGCCAACTAATTTAGTTAACACACACTCTAGATGCAGTCACTGCTGAAAAGCCACACCTAAGAGTCTGTAAGACTTTGGGGTGACATCTACCCCAAATTAAATGTCACAACACCAGACTTCCTCAATTAGGGTGAGGTAAGGGAGCCTGAATCTGTAAATCACATTTCAAAATTAAGGTTCTACCTTTCACAGTATTTCATCAAAAGATTCACATTCAAATAAGAGATCATATCATTGTCTAGATGGATGTTCCAGTTTCATGCATCTTATGGAATCTTCAAAATGACACTATAGGGTCTGGTTATCTTCACTCTTACAAAAGATAATAATGAAACTTAGACACATTGTATAACTTATGCAGGGACATACTGCTCGTGCACAGCACAGCTGAAGCTCAGATCCAGATTTCTCTCCTTCTCAGGACCTGTCTTGCAGAAGGACTCAGGTTGGTCTTTGGTCAGAGATGCAGTGGTAGGGGTCTCTGGACAGGAATAAAACAGAACAGGGGCCCCTCTAGACCTTCCGGCTCATCCTGACTAGACAGAATTAAAAGTTAACTAAAGAAATTCCCCTAGGAAATAGTTCAAGACCAGAGAGAGAGAAAGATAAAAAGCAGATAAAAAGACAGAAAAATAGCATGGGGGGGGGGGGGCATAGGAGGTAGACCAGATGGAGCAAGAGCGGGCAGGCAGAACACAGGGAGAGCCAAGTGCAGTGTGGAAGGAGAAGGTAGGACTGATTAACCATGGGATGACCTCTTATTGAGTGTGCACTCACAATCATGCACTGATACACACATATATCTCCATGCTAAGGCCACTGTATTACTTACACACTGTGCCATCACTCTGTGTTACTGCAGTAGAGACCCACACACCCCTTGCTAACTCTAAGCTTGCTGTGCAAGTGACACCCTCTTGGATCTGCTACTCACCCAATGATAAGGCCCTGAGAAGTAGGTCAAGGACAGATAAATAAACAGATAGAAGGAGATGCATGTAGACCATGGGAAGAGATGATGTAGGCAGAGATGCCCAGAAGCCAGTCCAGTCATGGTAAGTTCTTTGTAGGTGAAAGATCCCTGACCCTCCATAAAAGCAGCCAGGAACAAAGCACCTAGGATTATCCATCTTTTCTGGAACATCCTATCTTGATTTTCTTCAGGGTATCTATCTATATTCTCCTATCTATATTCTCCTGTAGGCTCCATTCCAACAAAATCTCCCTTTGCTTAAATTTCCTGTCCTTAAGGCTTTGCTGATGTGGAGTTTATGAATTCCAGCAGCTGCCCACCTGAAGACAGTAGGAGACCCTGGCTCTTTAGTATGGCAGCACTTGCAGGGTGCCTCTGTGAAGTGGAATCGGTGTGGGCTCCAGAGACCAGCAGGTACATCCCATTGTTCTAGCTGTGTGACAGTGACCAAGAGGATCTCTTCAATCCTCAATTTTGGCTTCCTGTAAACCTGGAGTAACAACAGTGAAGGGTTCACAGAGCTGTTAGAAGGACACCAATGGCTAGCAGAAAGCCAGGAGCATGTGCATAATATTAAAATCACAGGTGCATTTCATAAGCTCTGAACACCCGTGGTAGGAAGCAAGATGCAATAGCATGACTACTGTGCTAGAATTCACTCCCAGTCGCCAGGATATCTCACCCCAGAGGCAGAGAATACTAGTGGAATCCAAGCGTCAATGGGCAGTTGAGAAGGGATAGCTATGGTTGCAGAAAACAATTACCATCCTGCAACTAAAGTGAGGTTAACTAAAAGAAACTAAACACTTTAGTTATCTTGCCTAAATTTGCGTTCCAAATATATAACATCAGTACCAGTTTAAGAGCAAGATTTTTTTTTTTTTTTTTTGTCTTTTTGAGACGACGTCTCACTATGCAATTCAGGCTGGCCTTGAGCTCACTTTTGTAGCCCAGGCTCGTCTCAAACTCACAACAATCCTCCTGCTTCAGCCTCCCAAGTGCTGGGATTATGGGTGTGCACCACCATGCCTGTCTTAAGATTTTTAATGATTTAATTCTTAATGTTTCTTTTCAAAAAGATACCACTTTACTACAGGTGTCCAAGAGAAGGAAGAGGACAGAGAAGCACAGAGGCCCACTACCATTCTTAAATTTTGAGGCTCTAACATTCTAGCATTTTTAAAAATATATTTGATTGTTACATGATCTCACTATGCAGCTTTGGACTCATGGTGATCCTCCTGATTTCGGCTCCCCAGCACTCGGAGTCATGTGCCACTACTCCCAGACTCTGGTCAGCTTAGCCTGCCCTGGGGACAGGACTGACACACACGTGGTGCCAGGATTCAAACCAATGTCCCTGCATTTGCCTAAGCTTGATGAAGCAGGCACTTTAGCACACTAAGCTATCTCATTGGCCCCATTCTAGCACTTTTTATTTAAAAAAATTATTTTTCAAAGAGAAAGTAGGAGAAAGAAAGAAGAAAGAAAGAAAGAAAGAAAGAAAGAAAGAAAGAAAGAAAGAAAGAAAAAAAAAGAGATACATAAATTCACTGAACAAAATGATAGGAATTCAGCCATGGTTGTGATATTGCATAATGTGGTCTTCAAATTAGCTGTTCAGATTACCAGAAATAAGCATACAAAATTGGCAAAAAATAAAACTATTTAAATAGTCCGTGAAATTGAAAATGTAAAATGTAATAGAACCTACCAACAAAGAAAAGCCCAGGTCCTGATGGATTCACAGCTGAATTCTACAAGAAATTTAGCCAGAGCCTAATGCCAACTCTTCTCCAAGTCTTCAATGAAATTGAAAGGGAAGCAATTCTCTCAAACTTGTTCAGGGAGGCAAGTATTACTCTGATACCAAAACTGGAGAAGGACCCAACCAATAAAGAGAACTACAGCCAATCCCCTAATGAATATAGATGGAAAAATCATCAAGAAAATACTAGAAAACAGAATGCAGCAAATCATCAAGAATATTATGCATCATGACCAAGTGAGATTCAACCCAGGAAGGCAAAGATGATTTAATATATGCAAAACCATAAATGTAATACATTTCAATACATACAAAAAAAAACTTTTAACAAAGCTCAAAACTCATTCATGATAAAAACACTACAGAATATAGGAATACAGGGTCCTTACCTCAATCTGATAAAAGCCATCTTTGACAAACCAATAGTCAACATTATACTTGAAGGACAAAACTTGAAAGTCTTCACTTTAAAATCAAGAACAAGAAGCATCCCTGTGTCGGAGGCAATGCTGGCTGTCTAGACCTGAAGGACTTTCTTATTTTTACTCTTGTTGAGCTTTCACCCTAGAAGTTGTCTCAGGATGTCTTCATTTTCACCAGCCACCACAGAAAGGATTTAGGCACTGAGATGTTCAGAACTAAAATTGCTCACAGGAAATCACTATCTCGAAAAGAAAACAGACACAAGGAATACAAACGAAAACAGACACTTCAGTTTGAAAGATGTCAACATTCTGATCTTGCAGAGTAATGTTTTTGTTGAATTAGATGAGACTTCTCAAGAAATTGTTCCCAAAAAGGCCAATTCCAAGCCAATTCCTCTTTCCTGCTTAGAGTCTATGAAAAGTATTCTGAGTGATCAATGCAAACAGATGTTCCAGAAATACAAAGAGGAGAAGCAGCTCCAAAAGCTGAAGGAGCAGTGGGAGAAAGTGAAGCAAGGAGTGTTCGAAGTGGGCCACTTCACACCAGATGCCCCCTCCTCATTGTCATTGTCAGGGCACGATGTCAGGAAGCCAGAACCAGAACCCGCTACTTCATCTTCTGTACGAATGACAAGACTAAAGGCCAGGGACCAAGTGGAACCAAGGAAGATTCCTGCTGCCAGGGAAGTCCAAGCCACCAGACCTGGAGGAAGGCAGGCTGCTAACAGCAGAGTGCTGAACAAAGAAAATAAAATTGTACCTCCTGTGGTGCCTGTGCCCACCAGAGTGATGCAATCAGCTACACGGGCCACCAAGCAGGTCTCCAGTCCTGCCCCCATGGCCACAGTCAGAAACACAGTCCCCAGGGCCACTCAGAATAATAGATCAGAAAGAAAGGCACCAAACAGAAGAAGTCTGCCACAAAGATGGAAGCAAAAGCTGACAAGGTCGTCTCTTTTAAAGTCCATAGTGAAGAAATACTTTGCAAACCAATGTGACACATGCAACTGAGCTGAATGCAATCTTACCTGAACTGGAAAACTTAACTAAGACAAATCCCACAAAAACAAGAGGCAAGAGTTCCTTTGCCCCCAAAGACTTTGTGTTACAGCACCTGGAGTGGGTGAAGACCTATCAGGTGATGCCCATAACACCGGAGCACTGAGGGTTTCCTCACACCCAGCCTCACCTCAGGCCTGCTCCAGCCAGAGGATGGTAAGATGCAAGAAACAGGAAAAGAAATCTCAGCCCCCAAATGTAAAACTTTTACCAACACTGTGCAGCAAGACCCAAAACATGGCCTAAATCAAAACGAGATTGCTGCTAGAAATTCTGATGGGCTTTCCGCAAATAAAGCCTGCAGAGATCAGATCCCTGACCCACAGCACGATGTGCTGTATTTCAGAAATATCCTCCAGTCAGAAACTGAGAAAGCAAGTTCACGCTGCCTTGACTGGGACCGGAAACTTGAGATGGACATTTCCAATGATGCTAAAAGCTCATCCGCATGGCAGTTGGCCAAACTGGCCTCCTCATGAAGGAAAGGTTCAGACAACTTGAGGGACTAGTGGATGACTCCAAATACAAACAAGGCAAGGAGACCACCTGCACTGACCTGAATGGTTAGCTTTCAGATAGAAGATGTAAATAAAAAATTCAACAATCTTATGAAACTTGAAGAATCTGGATGGCAAAACAACAACACAAGCAAAAAAATCTTACAGAAGAAACCTGTCCCTGGCCTGGTCAGCAAGCCAACAGCAACAGTGGACAATTCTGCACGCGCAGCTGCCAGGAGCCACCTGGCTGCACTCAAGAATGCAATGTGCCAGCAGACGAAGCAGGCTGGGAACAAGGACAGCATCGTGTCTGACGCTGGCTTCTTCAGAGCCCAGGGCCCCACCAAGCCCCAGTCTGCACCTTCCTGTGATTGTCTACCACAAAGGCCAGAAAACTCACCTCTCCCCTGAGCAGTGCCCAAGAGTGGGGCTGCTGCAGGCCTGGCGAGAGAGACAACATCACCAGAGAGCCTTGGCCCTCAGAGCACCCAAAGTGAACACGGTGACGAGAAGACTCTGTTTTTGAATATCCCTGAGAGCAGGAACTCTATTGTTGAAGGTGCTGGGTATCCTGGATTAGAGGATTTAATTTAAGTGAACCAGGATGTAAATAAGACAAACCTGGAGACGGATCATTTCCCCAGCGAAACTGTGAGTTTGCATCTTGAGGGCAGGACAGCGGATGACAGTACAACAAACAAAGAAGAGAGCTTGGGTGACATGGAAAGCATGGAGCTCAGCTCCTCCTTCACCGCACAGGATGTTCAGATGAACAGTCCTGAACAGAACTCTCTGTGCCAGAGGAGCACCGGGCAAGGAGCAACGGCTCCACCTCAGTCAGTACTATTTAGTATGGTACTGACCACCTTCTTGATTCACCAGGCATGACTTGCAGTGACCCCTTCACCCTTGCGGAATGGTGGAGATGTCCGGAAAGGACCCGACTGGCCTCCTTCTGTGGGAACCTGATCGCCTTCTCCCCACTGTGGACCTGGATGGCAGAACAGCCAGAAGACAAACTGTGAATTTAAAAAGAGGCCAGCACCCGTCTTCCTGATGTGCTATACTGGAACTCTGGAGAACGTGCAGTTGCGTTCACTATTTGATCCTTAGAGCCAGCACCCTGGTGTTTTAATATGCAGCAGTCATCCCAGGTGATTTTAGATGTGATATTTCTTGGGAGTGGGGGTTGGTACACTCAGCACACAGAATAAAAGGTAGACCTTGTCAAAAAGAAAAAAAAAATTCAGGAACAAGGCAAGGATGCCCATTTCCACCACTCCTGTTCAACATAGTCCTTGAAACATTAGTCAGAGCAATTAGACAAGAGAAAAAAAAAATAAAAGGAATAAAGATTGGAAATGAAGAAGTGAAATTATTATTTGAAGATTATGTGATACTGTACATGGAAGACTCCAAAAACTCCACTACAAGACTTGTAGATTTAACAACCAAAATCAGTAACATAGCACAATGCAAAGTCAACACTCAAAAACCAAGAGCATTTCTATGCACCATGCACAATGAATGCACCAAGAGAGAATTTATGGAAATCACACCTTTCACAATAATATTCCCAAAAATGAAATACTTAGGAAACACTCTTACAAAGGAAGCAAAATATTTATGCAGTGAAAATTATATTTCTCTGAAAGAAAACATCAAGGAGGATTTCAGAAAATGGAAAGATATTCCTTGACCCTGAATAAGTTGAGCCCACAGTGTGAAAATTGCCATACTCCCAAATTCTTATAGAGATTCAATGCAATCCCAATTAAAATACTATTAGTATACCTCACAGATCTAGAAAAACAATTCCTAAAGTTAGTCTGGAATCAGAACAGAACTAGAAAAGCAACAGCAATCTTTGGCAGCAAAGGAAAGGCAGGAGGCATCACAATTGTTGACTTGAAATTATATTATAAAGCTACTGTGATAAAATTTCATGTTACTGGCCAAAAAAAAAAAAAAAAAAAAAAAACAGACCTCAGGATCTTGGAACATATTAGAAGGTACAGACACACTGCAAACACAGACAGCCACCTTATCATTGATGGAGGAGCCAAACATGCTCAATGAAACAAAGATAGCCACTTTAATAAAAATAGTGCTGGAGAAACTGGTCTTCCACATACCAAAGGCTAAAAATAGACCATGCCTATCACCATGCTTAATACTACAATCAAAATGGGTCAGAGATTCAAAGATTTAAATATTAAAACTGAAATGCTAAATCTTCTAGAAAAGAAAGTAGGTAGAAGTCCTAAGGGCATGGGGTAAGTAGAGAGTTTACAAACAAAACTCCAACTGCACAGGAAATACTTAAAAGAATCAACAACTTGGATCTCATCATTTTTAAAACTTAATACACATCAAAAGAAATCACCAATATACTAAAAAGAAAACTCACAAAGTGTGAAACAATTATAGGGGACTGTTCTTCAAACCAAGTACTGCTATCTAGAACAGATAAAGAATTTTAAAAAGTCCAACCTCCAAAATTCAAAGTCCCAATCCACAAATGAGCATCTGAGGTGAATAAATGCTTCATAAATGAAGAGATACCAATGGCAAATAAATGTATGAAAAAATGTTCAACATAATTGATCATTCAAGAGATGCAAACAACACTGAGATTACATCTTTCCCAGAAAGAATGGCTCTCATCAAGAAGTCAACTAATAACAAATGCTGGAGAGGATGTGGGGAAAAAGGAACTCTTCTCCACTGTTGGTGGGAGTGCAGGATGGTAGAACCATTATGGAAATCAGTGTGGAGATTCCTCAGAAAGCTAGGATTGGAGCTTCCATTCAAGCTAGCTATTCCCCTCCCATATTTTTTTTCAAAATAACTGAAATCTTCATACCACAGTGACATATATGCACCCATGCTTACAGCTGCACAACTTGTCATAGCTAAATTTCGAAAGTAACCCAAATGCCCATCAAATGAGGAATGGATAAAGAAGATGTGATATTTTTACACAATGGAACATTACTAAGCTATAAAAAAGATAAATATGAGGCTTTTGTAGAAAAATGCAAACAATTAGAGACTATATTATTATGTCAAGTAAATCAGACCCCATGTACAAACATCATATTGTTTCACTAGTGTCAGAACCTGAAAGAGTAAATAAAATCTGAAAGGTACAATAGGTACTGTGAAAGGGAAAGGAATTGTTCAATGGGAAGGAAAGCTGAGATGAGGAA
>PVKN010016365.1:0-17933 GCA_004027915.1 Capromys pilorides
TTACACTCACTGAGCATACACTAAGAGGTTGGTGCTGTGTTACATTAGGCACATTGTATGCAAATACATAAACAGATATTAATCTCTCCATACAGATGAGAATTCTAGGGCCTACAGAGCTTCTTGAAGGCTTTCCCAAGTCAGAAAGTAGGAGCATATAGGTTCAGTCATAAAGGATGAGTGATAAAACCTAATGCTCAAAGTCTCATACACTGGTACCCTAGCTGCCTCTAGCTGCACTTCTTTATCAGAGCTCTATCCTGAACACTTCCTCGTTTAGCCGAGCTGATTTCAAGTTACTCCGTATTGATGAGATCTTTCTGTCACACTAAAAAGATGAGTTGTTTACACTCTCACATCTGCCATGCTCTGGCTTCTTGCCTCAGTGGACTCAAAGGATGAAAGGAAAGTCTGCACTTGGTTTCATCACATGCACTGACTTAAATTTTGGGAGCCCTAAAATAACATGACTTGGCTAATGTTAGTGCTCACTGATTCACAGATAGTTTTCCCACAAGCTATTCACTCTGCTCTCATCATCTTATGCATTCTCATCAACCTGAACAGCATATGGGATCAGTGATGCTCCCACACAAGACAAATGTAAGCCAAGCCATTTTACTGACGGCCATGAGTTGATTTTATGTTCTAAACCCATTTTACTTCCCATTCCCTCTACATTTCCTGGTTCCACAGGATATTGTGGGAGCCTCTCCCATGCAACTAGAAACAGGAAGCACCTGAAAAGCCATGAGAAAAAAAAAAAAACAAGATCTTCATGCCAAACCAAAGTCAATATTTTAAGAATTAAAAAGCCTGGGGCTGGGGATGTGGTGCAATAGTAGAGCACTTGTTACCATGTATAAGGGTCCTGGGTTCAATCCTCAGCACTGAAAAGAATTTTAAAGTTTTAGGTATTTTGAAAAGGTGTCCACATTCTTATAGTTTCTTCAACCCAGCCAATATTTAGTCTTCTGAAGAGAACATTGCTAGCCACCGTGAGGTCTTAATTACAGAACAGCAAATGGTAATCTAGAGAATTTCAGCTCAGTTTTCCCATGAGCCCTTCGCAGTAGCCCACAGAGGGGCAAGTGATGGAGGCAGGGCTATATCCTATATAGGCACTATCCTTCCCCACCACAGGGCCAAGCAACCCGCCTGAGCCACACAGAAGCACACCCAGAGCCAGCAGCCCCCCTCCTCTCCTGCCCACCATGACCAATAATGGATTTCCACCATCTTCACATCCTGTGGCTTCAGTTTTTCCAACTGTAAAATGAAATCATTCTGTCATTACCATTACCTTGTACTCAGCTTCAATTCAAGTCCTGAAGAGTCCTGGCTGGAGAAGTTCCTGGCCAGACACCACAGGTGGGAATTCTCTTTCCACATGCACTGCCACTTTCAAACAGCGCAGTCCCTGTTCACCCTTCTTAATAGCTGGGACTGTGTCATCTGGGGGTTTTCTATCTAGTGCTTATCAGAGACTTAATAAAACTGAATGGACTCTATTGCTGGAAGACGAGCAGGGCACTCTGTAGTGATTAACAAATACTTTCCACATAGTAGTTAGTGTCTAACATACTACATTAGCATGCATATGGTTAGCAGACATACGGCAGATGCTTCTTAAGAACTCACAGGTGTTAAGACAATCCTCTTCACAGCTCCTTGTCATAGATTAGGCACAGAGGAGTCAAATAATTTAACTGAGGTTTTGCTCTTAATAAGACAAGTCTGACCTCTACAGTTCAGTCATCAGTTATCTACCTCCCACTATGTAGCACATAAATAAACAAATAAGAAAAACTCAGGCTTGGTTGGGCAAGAGCATCGCCTCTATGCACCTCAATACAGATGAGGGGCTGGTGTAGGAGACATCTGAAAAGTCTACTCAAAATACAACGCCTCCACTGTGTTTAATGGGATCCTTACCTAGAACAGAGAGCTGAGTCACTGAGATTTTCCACATGAAGATACAATAATGCCTGTTCTAAGAGCCAAAAACACTTTAGCTAAGACCACAAAACAGGGAAATGGTGATCTCCAAAGCCACAAAACAGAGGCAAGAGCCCTGTCACATGACACCTTCCTCCACCCCTGCCAGTGTAAGCATCTGGAGAAACTGGAGCATCCATGACCCATCTCTTGTCACAGAACTAAGAACACAGAAACTTTCTGTTTAGCATCTTAGTTTCTAAGGGGCTGCTCCTGTACCCCAGTACTTGCCACACCAGCCCTGCCCCCTCCTTACTGCTCAAAGAACAAATTAGGATACGTAAGTGTGAGTGACCCAGGAGGAAAGATGGGGCCGGGAGCAAAACTATGTTGTTAATTTGCTTTCTGATACCACGTGGCCACCAGGAAGAAACAATCAGAGCAGAAAGGCCCAGGACCATCCAACAGTCACATCCTATAATGAATCGAGGTGGCCACAGTGTGCCCTCTATCAGTCAGTTATTATTGCATAACAAGCAAACAATCGGAAGGTGGATTTCTTTTTCCTTTTTTATTATGGCCAGCTCAGCCTGCCCTGAGGGTGGGGCTGGCACAGCATGTGGTGCTGGGGATCAAACTGTAGTCCCTGCGGTTGCCTAAGCTTGCCTAAGTAGGCGTTTTAGACCGCTGAGCTATCTCACCAGCCCGAAGGTGGATTTCTGACCTGTACAACTAAATGCATGTGGGTGGGCTGTGGTTGAAATTCCACTCAGATTTGCCCCACATGTTTTACCTGGGAGACCAGCAAGCTCCACGGAACATGCTGCAGGCTCAGAAGCACTAAGCAGAGTGGGGGCAAGTGTGTTGCCAGCAAGGTCTAGCTCCAGGCTCAGGCATCCTGATGCAAATGAGGGGCACATGGGGCAGACCTGAGCAGAACCTGCCCTCCCACCTCACTGGGGATCACCCTGATGTTCCTGCCAAATGTCACATCAGAGCCACCAGCACAGAGGAAGGGAAGATAGCTTGACTGGAGAACAGTGACGTGCAAAATGCCACACTTCCCTCACCTTGTGATTCTGCCTTTAAGACAGTTCCAGCATCATTCTTTCTTGCTTTGATTCTCACTTTAATTAGAAACATCAAAACTTACAGATACAAAATGCAAAAGCCAGCTCTGTCACTTACTGAGTGACTGTGGGGTTCTGACTGAGGTTCTGAATCGTGGGTTCCTCACCTGTAACAGGACAATGAAAATACAGAAGCCAGCTTTGGGGCATCCTCTCTCTCCCTCCTGCCCTCCCCTCAGTTGTGACACAGTCTGAGGGCCAATGGCCACCACTTGCATCTGTGCCCAAATGCTTTCTCAGTGCCCGCACACACGGCCCAACAGAATACCACCTGGATAAAGCCTCCAGCAGGGTAGGCTGAGGCGTGTGCTCCACGCAGGTCCCTGCATCCTCCCAACCACGTCCCAGCAGTCCACTGCGGTAACCTCCCAGATAGTACCTGCTTCATAGGTTGCCTTTCCTTCTCTTTCTCGCTATCCTACATTCCCATGGGTGTCTTCTGAAATAACTTCTAAAATCAGCTACCTATAATAAAATCCAAGTTTTTCATGTATTTAGTACAGTGTCTGCAGGGTCCCACTATGTAGATCAGATTTGTAGTGATTCTCCTCTTTTGAGCCTCCCAAGTGTTGGGATTACAGGTGCGCTCCACCACGCCCAGTCTCAGTTGCCCATCTCAGCGTGCCCCAGGGGCAGGGCCAGAATGACATAGCACACCGGGGATCAAACCCCAGCCACTGCATCTGCCTCAGCAGGCATTTTGGTCCTCTGACTTGGCTGGCCCCCAAGTTAAAAAAAAAAAAAAAAAAGTTTCCTATAAGTTTTGTGAAAGAACGAGCAAAGTCCCCAGAGTCACTTTATATAAGTTAGTTAGAAGTGTGAGCCACGGAGGATACAGAGACAGGGACATAGACATGTGACCCCAGATACTTCTTCCAAGGACTAGATTTTTAGTTTCTGATCCTCTTGTGGTATGCAGAGGAGCCCTGCGGCATAGCCATTTTTTTTAAAGAATACAAAACAGTATAAGAAAGCATTAGAAACAATACAAAATTTCATTAAAGTTATAAGAATTTAACAGTGATTACTGCATTGCATGATGTTATCTTTGAATTAGTTGTTTAGGTTATCAGCTATAAGTCTGCAAAAATGGTTAAAAAAACATCATAAAACAACAAAAAGAAAGTTATAAGAAATTAAACAGAAAAAAATAATTTAAAAAATTAAGCACACTCTGTCAAAGCTAGAGGACCGGCAGGCAGCAGTGGCAGAACCCAGCAGTGATGTGGAAGTGGAGACCCACAGGATCCTGAGACTTCACTTGAGATACCTCAGCAGTCACCAAGAGTGGCAAGACAAGGAAGAAGGCCCAGAGTTGGGGGGGGGGAGGGACCAAGATGCCTGACCAGGACAGCTATGCCAGTGGCACCAGGAGCAGTGGTGGAGGCCCTGGAGGCGGTGGCAGTGAAGGGGCCAGCAGTGCAGGGGCAGCCAGTGGTACAGTCAGCTCAGAGGCCATCTGTAAAGACTTCCTAAGGAATGTGTGCAAGCGAGGCAAGTGCTGTCGATGTCGCCACCCAGACATGAGTGAAGCATCCAACTTAGGGGTGAGCAAAAATGAATTCATCTTCTGTCATGACTTCCAGAACAATGAATGTAGTTGCCCAAACCGCCGTTTCATCCATGGCTTTAAGGAGGATGAAGATGGCTATAAAAAGACGGGAGGGCTTTCCCCTCAGTTGAGGCAGAAAGTGGCAGCTGGCCTGGGCTTTTCACCAGCTGATCTACCAAATGGCAAGGAAGAGGTCCCTATCTGCCAGGACTTCCTCAAGAGTGACTGTCAGAGAGGAGCCAAGTGCAAGTTCTGTCACCTGCAGTGGGATTTTGAGTTTGATGCTCGGGGTGGAGGGGGCACTGGTGGTGGGGGCTCAACCGGCTCCATCCCTCCAGGACGTCGTCATGATCTCTCTGATACCTATGACCTTCCTGACGGGGGCTTTGAGGACCATGAGCCAGGCCCCAAGCGTCGACGAGGTGGATGTTGCCCTCCTGATGGCCCTCACTTTGAATGATACGAATATAGCTTGGCTGCACCCCAAGGGGTAGAATGCAGACTGCTAGAGGAGGAGAATGCAATGCTCAGGAAGTGCATGGAGGAGCTGAAGAAGCAGGTCAGCCACTTGTTAGCCATCAACAAGGTACTTCTGGAACAGAATGCCCAATTCTGAAATCAAGCCAAGGTCATGACCCTTAGCTCCACTGCACCAGCAACAGAGCAGACTCTGGCACCCACTGTGGGCACTGTTGCCACTTTTAACCATGGCATTGCCCAGACTCATACTACTCTCAGCAGCCAGGCTCTACAGCCCCGTCCTGTATCCCAGCAAGAACTAGTGGCCCCTGCTGGAGCTCCAGCTGCTCCCCCAACTAATGCTGCTCCTCCTGCTGCTCCACCACCCCCACCCCCACACTTGAACCAAGAGATCACACCATTGTCAGCTGCTCTGGCACAAACAATCACCCAGAGAATGGCACCTCCACCTGTCTCTATGGCTCCTGTGACTCCAGTGGTTGTATTGATGGCCCAACCCTTGGCAGGAATCACAAAGAGCCACACCACCACTCCTATGGTGACTTACCCCATTGCTTCCCAGAGCATGCACATCACCACTATGCCACACTGATTGGGCTAATGGACATTCCCCTGGTACAGCCTCTCAGGGCTGGGTCAAGGGGCCCCTACCCTTCCCTTGACTCTCCTCGTTCCTGTCTGAAGGGCTCACTCAAGAACCAGGATGAGGGACTATAAGGAGTATGCTTCTGAGGAACATTTCCTGAGGTGGGGTTGGGCTGGTATGTTCTCTTGCCTCCCTTTTTAAGAAGGCCTCTTGTCTTCATGCCTGACTTGAGGGAGCTTGCATAGGGGTGCAGACCGAAGCTACGAGAGAGGAAAGAGTGACTGAGGGCCTATGTTTTACGGGAAGTTGGGAACTTCCCTGGTCTTGCCCTCTCTTGTGAACAGTACAAGTTCTGGCACTGGTTTTGGAAGGAAAAAATGCTTCCAAAACATTTCTTGGAAGAGTCAGGAAAGATTGAGCAGTGGGTAGCCAGGAGAGAGGTCTCAGACATCTTCAAATGACTTTGGGCTCACTTGGGTTGGATAATACAGTGACTGCTCTGGAGCCCTCAGGAAGGCCAGGATCATAGCACTGCAGCCCAAAGGCTAGAGGTGCATTCATTTACCTAGTTAGTCTAGAAATCTGTAGGGCAAGGCCCACTACTTTCCAAAGAAATAAAGAATTATTTTTATAAAAAAAAAAATTAAGCATTAACTGCTCCTTGCAATAGACCAGCAGAAACCAGCAATAAAATTATCCAAACTATCCTGTATATGCACATAAATACATCTTTTTTTTCTTCTTTCATCCTTTTTTGTTCATCCCAGTTTTCCCTTCCCAGTGAACAAATTGTTTCCCTTTCACAGCATCTATTGTACCTTTCAGATTTTCTAACCCCTCTTTTGAAAGATGAGAGAGGTGGTTCTACTGCACAATGAGTTTGGCCAACGTAACCTCTGCCTCTGCTGGCCCATTGATTCCTCACTTTGCCCAGCCTGATGAAATCCCAACAGAAGGTCCCAGGGCCAACCCTTTCTTCTTGGGAAAGAGGGAGAAGGAGCTGGGGAGTTAAAACAGTCTTCACAGGTGATCAGTGCATCTCCAACTGTCCCTCCCCTAGCTGATTACATGATTTTTAAGATGATTTTTTTTTTTTTCTGGCTAGGAGAAAACAGATAAACTGGTCCAGAGTTCAATTTCCCTACATGGCCCAGTCAAAGGAGGACAGAAATGCAGTAAAAAGCTACTGTCACAGGAGAGGACTTGTGCCCTCTGCAAGGAGGTTTATCTTGGGGGCCACCCAGCTTGGGCCACCTGAGTTCCCAGAGCCAGGGAGGGACCTCTACGAGGCAGGAGGGAGGCAGTCCCCACACAGCATTTCTTAGAGCCCTCTTTGATGACCACAGAATAGGAAACATGGGAATCCAGGGAAGTCCACAGACAATGTGGACTCGGGCCAGGGAGGCTTCCATCCAAACAAATAAATTATGAAGGATTAAAAAAAAATAAATACTCCAGCACATACAGAAGGAGCAGGTTCTAAACTTCCAGCACCAAGCCAAGAAAATCTAAGGGTAGTAGCTATCAAACTGAAGAAAAGGAGCATAGTTTCTGAATCCCACATTTCATCTTCAACTGGGCTAAGTACCAGTCGACTTGACCATCTGCAGTCCTATCCTGTCCTGAGTGGGCACACTTACCTTACAAGATCTCAAGTACTCCTTGGTGAGGAGCTCGATGACATCTGTCCAAGCTCCAGAACCACATGGGAAGGAAAGTCAGAGCTCAGATGTTATAAGATGATGTCATGCGTGGGGTGCTAAATTTCTGTCACATTGTTGCTTTACAAATCCTACATCTGCTCTTCCCCCTGCCTTGGAACATTTGTCTACAGTGTAGCCAAGAACTCTGTGGGAGCCGAATGATCAGATGTACTGGGCTAGAGAGATCATCTTCAACCTCTTGGGTGAAGAAACTGAAGTCCAAAGAGAAAGTAAGTTTGCCAGCGCCCCACAGTATCTGGAAGTGCTAGATAAGCAAGGTATCTGTTCAGTTGCTTGGTGGAAGTTTGGTGGATTTTTGGTCACTGAAGCCTTGTAAAGCCTGGTAAACACTGTAAGAGCTAAACAGAAATGAGGCCAGGCCAAGCTAGAAGTGTGTCCTCTCTGCATCTGCTTCTTACCTGGGCATGGCCTTGAGTGCCAGAGCCCACCTACAGGCAAGTCGTGCTGCCTCCCAGGAGCATGTGGGAAGCTGGCAAAAAATGGTCAGATGGAAGGATGGAGGTTTTTAGCAAGAGGTGAACAGGAAGATGGAGGATAATCAATTGACACTCACCTTCATAGCAAGGGATCAGCGTCCTGCCTTTTGCCTGAAGGTTGGACGGGATGATGTAACAGAAGCCATGAGGCAGGATGTGATCTGTTTCATAGTAGACATTCTTCCAGCGGTGGGCACAGGCCTAAAAGGGACAGAGGAGTGAAAGCAGGACAGTCAGCCCCAAGAGCCACAGTGTGGGTCTGCAGTGGGTGGCAGGAGCAGAGCGGGCAGGAAGCTGCCTTCTTTCCTGCCTGGCCACTCCTTCACACCAGAACCTCAGGTCGGATGCTCCTGGCCTGAATCAGAGCAGGGCAGTGAAGTGAGAAGGGAGGCTTTAGGATGCCAGAAATACAACTAACAGGCTAGAAGGAAAGATGGCTCAGGGAGGCGAAGGAAGGGAGGAACCGTGCACACGGAACAGCTTTTACCTGCAGAGATGCTTCCACGTGCATCTCCTTCCCTAGAAGTAAATGCTTTTACTGAAGCAAATTGGTAGAATACACAAATTTCAAACATACCAATTAACAACAGTAACAAATGTCTGTACCCTTGTCACAAACGCCCTCACAAGATATGGAACATTTCCATCTCACCAAAGAGTCCTCTGGTCCCAGGGAGTGGCTGCATTGACAGGCAAGTCAGAGAAGGGCCAACACAGTGAAGGTGGTGACTGCCAGCAAGGTCCAAAGTGAGGGTGACAGAGCTTTAGGTAGTGCCCGTGAGGAGATCAGGGGCCACAGCAGCAGAGGGGCCCCTCAATGGCTCTCAAGAGCAGCCTCATAGCACATACCTTCCAGCCACCAGGATGGGGTCAAACCTATAAGGAGATGCTCTGCAGCAGGGCAGCTCTCACCAGACAAAGCACGGGGTTCCAAGAGACGTGATGCACCCCACCCATCCTTCCAAGCCACAGAACAAGCCCTTGCCATGTGCTCCAATGTGACTCCTGCCCTAGCTCCACATGGGTGTCTCCATACACCCATTAACCCCAGGACTAATGTGGTGCCCACTCCTCCTTGGAGGGCATGTGCTCTGCCCAGCCCAGCCTGCCTCTCCTGCGCATGTCCCACTCATTTCTAGTATCAGTTCATTGCACGCTGGCTAGAGGCGGCATTTTCTTAAAATATTGAATTGTAAAGTAACCAGATTTTAATGTCTCCGTTTCCTCCACAGATACGGTTTCTCATGGGCTCCAACATTCAACACTCCTATTGTCTGCCACCAATTTCTGCCATGCCACAAGACAGGCAGAGGAGGTGTCCTTAGGACTCTTGTTTTCTGCATGGGCATGGAGTACCCAAGAGGGCTTTGCCTGAGTCTGGAGCTGGTATATGAGCTGCAAACAGGAGCAGAATACACAGTTTCTGAGCCCTGTATCACTATAAAGCATTTTGTATCCTAAGGCTCCTAATTCTTGCCTGAGAAGCCATCAAGCCCCATGCTCTGAAGCAAGTCTCTGGTAACTTTATTGTTCTTGCAGTCCTCCCCACTGGTCTCAGGACCTTAAAATAACCATCTGAAATAGATGCAATGCCTGAGGCAAAGGGGAAGAAGGGGCACCCCACACTTGGGTCTCTCTGACCTCTGACATGGTTCTATGACAAGATCACTGCCTTCTAAGTTCTGCTCTTCATCCCTTGAAACCAAGAGCCACAGGGGCCCTGGATTCTTCACCCATGGCAAAAGAGGACTCAGAATGACTGGAAATCTGCTTTTGTTCACAGTCTACCTGTTGTCTGAAAATTGAAAACAACAGAAATTGATCCATGGCTACTCCTGCTACTCTGATCCAACTTCCTCTCTCCCCACTTGGTACTATTTTGTGCTAACACAGCATGTTTCTCAGGAGATGGAAATATGTGGTCAGGAACTTAAACACTATCACTAGGCAGACAGTCAGCTCTGATTGCTGTTAGAGTCATCCCTTCATCCACACAGAGGGTGGGCTCCAGGATGCCAGCAGGTACCAAAATCTTCAGATGCTCAAATCCCTTGTATAAAATGGTGAAGTATTTGCACATAACCTACACATACCTCCCACATCTCTAGATTACTTGTAATGCCTACCATAATACAAGTGCTATACAAATGCTGGTTACATTGTTCAGCTTAAGGAAAAGGTCTGTTCATATTCAGGATAGATGCAAGGTTTTAAATGTTTTTGATCCATAGTTAGAGAACCCACAAACAGGAAAGGCCAAATGTAATTGACTTTTTTTTCTATTTGCAGCTCTGAAAATGGCTTACAAACTTGAATCACTTATTGTCCAGTTCACAGGTAAATGCATTTTAGCTTAGGGACTCAGCAAAGCCTGTGGTTTGGAAGGCTCACCATGCTCTATCACATTTCTGGGTGGCAGAGACTGAGGCCTATCATGGTGCTAGCAGCCAGCAGGACACTAACATACATCAGGAAAAACTTGCTACATTTAATATTGGGCATATTATCTGTTCATTCTTTAAGTGCCAGACACTATTTAGAGTGACTTTGGAGACTTCCCAAAAGATTTAGATACTGTATTTTTTCTATTTATATATGTATTATGTATGTATTTATATATGTACGTATATATGTATGTATTTGGTACAAGGTCTCACTACAGCTTGGACTTATAGTGATCTTCCTGTTTTCAGCCTTCCCAGCACTCAGATTACAGGCACACACCACCACACTCAGACTTGGTAGCTGGCTCAGTGTGCCCTCAGTCCCTGCACTTGCCTAAGTAAATACTGTATTTTATACTATTCTAAAATTAAGGCATTGTGGGAAGTCAGAGAACAGTGTCAAAGAAAAGTCCATGTGGGAAAACAATAAAAAGGGTTTCTGGGGCTGGGAAGATAGCTCAGCGGCAAAGTACCTCCCCGGCAAGCACAAGATCCAGAGTTCAATCCCCAGTACCACAAAAAAAAAGTTCCTAAGAGAGTCTCTGAACATTAATTATGGAAAATAAACATAGTGCTTAGTCTGATTATCCTTATGTACTCATGTCAATCTGACCGCTATACTTAAAAAAAAAACACACACTCCCAGGGGCTTTCTGCAGGGTATTAATAACTTATACACTCCCAGGGACTTTCTTCAGGGTATTAATAACTTAACACATCTTCCTACAAAGTTATTAAGCTATTATTACCTAATACAAGGTATTATTAATCTCTCCTATGAGTAGCGAGGGAGGAAGGCAGCAAAACAGGGAGGAACAGAAAAAGGAGTGTTCTCTGGGAACAAGAAGACTCCCTCAGAGCTGGGCCTGTAGCTCAGTGACAGGGTATCTACCTTAGTACCTGGCCCTGAAGTCAATCACACTCTGTCTCCAAATCATGCTGCGACATGAGGAGAGGATCCACCACCACCTGAAGTCTTAGATGTAATGTATTTAGGATTGGGTTATTTTTCCTCCCAAGGAACAAGGAGTAAAAGAAAATGAACAAATTATTGCAAAGGCTTTTTTGTTGTATGGGCACAGCACGGCTTTCCTGGGGATGCATCTGAATTCCCCGGTGGCTCAGCTGCAAAGGTCCCTCAAGGTGAGCTCAGTCTCCACCCTCTTAATGTGTACTGGCCAGAGCCTCTCTCATGCTTCCAGGTCCACAGCACACAGCCAGGCCCAGCTCCAGCCACTGGGAACAGTGTGTGCAGACACAGGATCAAAGTGAGGCTGGGATGCCACGAGACTTCCCCAAAGGAACTAGAAGACACCAGGGAGGGACATCTGTGGTGCTGGGAATGCACTGGAGCAGATATACACCTGGTAAAAAGTCAGCAAAGTGCCCTCTGTTCATCTATGCGCCCTCCTATATGGGTGTTATACCTCAATAAGAAATACACACACACACACACACAGAAAAGTCAAGAAAAACAGCAACAGAAGTAATGCAAAAATGTACTCTCTCTGTGTGTGTGTGTGTGCTTTTTTAATGGACCCATGGGACACAGTTAGAGATAGGTCCTGGCGTTCAGAAAGGAAACAGCAGAGATAGAGCCAGAGAACACTGCTTCCACTCAAAAACGATCTCAAAACTTAAATTAGTTGTTGTCTGACCCTCAGAAATTCTGACCAAAGGAAGCAACATCAGATTTGGGCATTCCAAGCATCCTTCCAAGGCCTGAGAGAAACAGTCAGTGCCTGAGCTGGGTTTGTTCCAATGTTGTTGCAAGAAATGATTTTTTTTCCTTTCCTCTTTCTTTTAAGAAATACTTGACTTTTTAAAGTCATCTGTACCCTGGGATACAGGAGGAGGGTATGAAGGAGGGACTTGTACTTAAAGATGATTTATACAGGGGACCATTTGTTCCCTGGGGACAAACTAGAAGGCACCAAAATGCTCACAGAGCCAAAACGTGCAGATGTCAGGGCAAGGTCTGCCTACCCCACTAGCTGGACACCCTGGCTTTTGGCAGAGCTGGTCCAGACAACACTGTCTGCCACTGAGACACGTCACTCTCTGCCATCGCAGCTTTCAAATTCTTTGTCTATTCTTTATTTGAACTCAGCACCAGATGCCCTTTCAAAGCAGGTACACAACCTCATCTTCTTCCCTGAAGTCCAGTCTTGATTGCAGGTCTCCCCCATACAATCCCAGACTCTCAAAATGTATCTGAACAAGACATATCCTCTCTATTTTTCATTTTAAAACAAATACTCCTCAGAAAGCTTTGACAAAAAGAATGGAGACATTAAAGAAAATGCGAATGGATAAACATCCTCCAAACTATAAATACAGGTTGAATGGCCACCAAGCATATCCTGCTCTCACACACCACTTCTCAGGGGCTCTTCACAGCATCTTGCCTGGTATTTCCAGCAGTCACTTAGAACCAGCCACTGAGAAAAAATGACAACTAATTTGGCTTCTAACTATTTTCTCACTGACCTTCACTTCTCATTATTTAAACACACTTTCTGACACCATTCCTAAGAGAGATATTCTTAGGGCACTGAGAATATAAGTGCTTTCCAACCCCAAGTGACTTCCATAAAAAGGTGGGGAGCACATCAACATGATAAAGTATACACACAGAATAAGATAACAAGGTAATGTAGGGTTCCTAATGCCACAGAAGATGCTAAGCTTGTGCGGGATAGCTCATAAAAGACTTTGTGGAGAGGCAGAGTCTAAACTGGGGAAGAGGGGGAAGGTCAACAAGAGGGGATTTAGGACAGGCCAGGTCTACAAGACAGCACCCAGGAGAAAAACACAAGGACAGCTCAACCACAAACAATCCAATTTAAAACTGGGAAAAGACTTAAACATTGCTATCAAGATACACAAATGGCCACCAAGCTGATGAAAAGATGCTCTACATCACCAACCATGGGAGAAATGCAAACCGGCTCCATTAGGATGCCACTATTTAAGATAGATCAGGCAGGCAGAGGGCTCATTGGGAAAGCACGTATCCACTATGTGCAAGGCCATGGGCTCAACTCATGTCACTGAAAAAGACAATCTTTGCAAAAGATGTGGCAAAAATGGAAACTGTGTACTACTGGCGAAATGATGGGTCTTTTTTGGAAAAAACTGTGGAGGTTTCTCAAAAGATAAAATTACTGAATGATGCAGTAGCCCTACTGCTGGGTATATAACCCAGTGAATTAAAGCAGAATATCAAAGAGTTATTTGTAGATGCTAATTTATAGCACTATTATTTAAAACAGCCAAGACAGAAGCAATGCAAATGTCCACCAGTGAATAAATCAAGAAAATGCAGCATATACATACAAGAAATACTAGCCCACCTTAAGAAAAGGGAATCTATCATATGCTCCAATATGATAAACCTAGAGACTATTCTGCTAAGTGGAAAAAACTTGTCACAAAAGGACAAATACTTCGCGATACCACTTATATGAGATCTAACATTGAACTCTTAGAACAGAGATAAATGTGGTTGCCAGGCACCAGGGGAAGATGGAAAAGGAAGATGAACTCTGGATATAGAGCTTTGGGTTTGCAAAGTGGAAAAGCTCTAGAGCTCTGCTGCAAAACAATGTGCACGTAGTTAAGACTGTTGTTCTATATGCTTTTCTGAAAAGGTCAAGATGATACATTGTATGATGCAAGGTTTTGCTCATAATTGGGAACAAAAAGAATGGGAACAGCAGATGCTGTCCGTGCCCCTTCTTCTCCAACACCCATAGTGATGGGTGATGTCATTATTGCACAAGACTTAAGCAAAATAGCTCTGTGCATGATTAATGAGGCAGGATTATCCACCGCACCACTACTTACAAATTCTCTGCTTTGCCTACTTGGCTTCCTTGGCTAAATCTTCCTTGTGCCCCTCACTGCTGCTCATGTCCCCAAAGACAGCCCCTTCTTGGATATTTCTGCAGTGATGCAGAATCTCACTCACTCTTGCTCTGGCTCTCACTCTCACTCACGCTCCCTCTCCTTCTCCTTCCCCTCCCCTCTCTATCCTCCCCTAATCTCCTCTCACTTCTCTCCTGTCTTCTCTCTCACTCCCACCTTTAGAAACAAGCTCTTGGCCACCACATCACCATTACTCACTGAAGAGAAGAAATATCTTCATGAGAGTGAACTCTGGCCCTAGGCTCAGTGCCCCCAGAACACCTTCTGTTGTGCTGCCACAGCCCACCCTCTTCTCTCTGTTCTGCCTCCTTACTTCTGCTATTCTTTGCTTTATAGATATTCATATTGTTCTCTTTCTTTACCCAAGATAGCAGGCAAGAATCCTGACCCTTCTGAAGTCAAGTTATCCAGTCACCCATAGGATCAGGCCACCATGCATAAGGGGATGTGACAGCTTGGTCAGGGTCCAGTGCCTCTCCCACAGTGATTAAAGGACTGAAATCCAACACAAAGAACAGGTTAGGGGGTAGAGGGGCTCAACAGGACCTACAGTGGGTTCCAGTTGGGAGGCCCTACAATGCTGGCTGGAGTATCCGGCTACCTCCTCCGTCCCAAGGGACCTGACTAAGGGGAAACACTTAACTATGCTGAGGAGGGTAGAGGGTCAGATGAACAGCTTCTGCCACAGAGAAGTTTAGTATAAATATGAGTTCTCAGAGAGGGAGCAGAACCATTTTACTTAAATTCTCATGAAAAAAAAACTGTTTGCCTAGGGATAAAATATGCATAAAACCTTCAGCTATACAGCTTTGGCCCAAAGGAATCCCTCAATAAGTGACAGCTAATTTATTTTCCCTTTTTTTATTTTTTACTTTTTTATGTATTTTGTACAGGGTCTCACTGCATAGATCAGACTCCTAGTAATCCTCCTGCTTTCAGCCTCCCAAGTGTTGGGATTACAGATGGGCATCACCACACCCAATCTCAATCACTGGCTCAGGGCACCTCAGAGGCAGGGCTCACACGGTACACCCAAGCCCTACATCTGCCTAAGCAGGCACTTTAATCCGCTGAGCTGTCTGGACAACTCTATTTTACCTTCTTGATCTTATGCTTTATAATAAAAATCTTAGAGGTTTTGGGAAACACCACTGGCAGAAGATGCTCATGGAGTCACAGTGGTTACTATGGGCGACAGGTCCGGGTACTGATTGGCAGCCGAGGGGAAGAGGAAACTCTCTAGGGTATGAGCCGTGAGGAGCCTGAACACGCACATGTGAAACAGTCACCAAGCTGTACAGTATAGCTATGGGTGTTAATAATAGAAGGATTTGAAAGAAGGGGGGAAAGAGACAACAATAAAATTTTCTAAGATGATAGAACTGTTCTCTCTCTGTGTTGTCTAAAACAATATGAAACAGAAATCCTTTGTGACTACTGACCACCTGAAATAGGGCTAATGTGGATGAAGATTGAATTTCTAATTTTGATAAATTTAAATTGTGGCTGGTGGCTAGCTCACTGGGCTGCACAGCTGTAAGGCCGGGGGAGCCTCAATAGCAGAGACTTTCTTCTTTTACTCAAAGCACTTAGCGGGTCATAATGCAACATATACATTTTGAAAGCCAAATAATAACCAAATAAAATGGCATGTAGATTAAGCCAGGCTTAATGGTATATCTCCATAGTCCCGGCCGCAATCTTAAGATTTGTGCAATTTACATAAATTATACATCTATTTATTATATCTCATTTATAAACACAAAAATACTTAATGAATGATACTTATACACTGCTTACCACATACATTTTGTCATTTTCAATAGTCATATTTCCACACCACAGGACAAACATTAGTATTTGGCAGGTAAAGACAGGTCATTGGTATGAGCCCTGTCACCTTCCTAATGAGTCTGGGTCATGCACACTTAAGTGCCAGCCACCTCTTGTTCCAGAACCCCCCAGGAGGCCTTACCAACACTCGGCCATTTGCACCTGGCTGCCGGGCCAGGCTCACCCCCATCCACTCGTCATCTCGGTCCTCCCGACAGGTCTTTCCACAGGGTGTACCCCGATTCTTCCCTGGAAGATAGAAATCAGACTTGGGTGGAGGAACGATCTCTGCGAAGCCCACAGCTCAAATGTTTGTTACCTACACAGAAATAAGAAACTTACAACACAACATCAATCAACTCTAGGAACTTGTAATAAAATGTAAGTCAAGGCCACCACCAGGCAACTCCTTCATAGCAAGTCTCTCAATGCATGAATCAGTGCACTGCCATTCAGGAGCAGGATCCTATTCTGTCCTGTCCAGTGGCAACCAGTTCTCACACCAGTCATCCTGAGTAGCACTAGGAAATGCTACTGATACCTTCCTTCTGCTAAAGAAAATCATGATAAGTCTTATATAATAATAATAATAATTAGATGATCTCGATCAGAACAAACTTTGGAGAAAGCAAAACCTTGAACTGATAATTACAATAAAATAGCTACTTATCAAGCACAGTTCTGTGTACCTGCCTCTATTGTCTTACTTAGTCTTTTCAAGTGAATCCTTATAAATAACTTTGATCTTGGTTTTATAGGGTGAGGGAGTTGAAACCCAAGAAATTACAAGATAGTCCAGCCAAATCCACCTGATTCCAAACATGTATTTTCCATGAAATAAAAACATTCATTCAACCATATCTTTGCCTACTTAAGATATAAAACCTAAAATTGATCTTTAATACTACCCTGTAGGTAGGAAAACAATGCAACACCTAGCCCTGGCCCACATGGGCCAGTGATCTTATCCCAGTTCACTTACCAACCTCCTCCACTCACCACTGTCTTCCCTCTAAGTGTCACCCCTATCCTGGAAGGTTCTGCCTGTCAGACCTTCCCAGCTAACTACTATGCAGTCTTCTCTACCTCAGGGGGCCTTTGCTGACTCTCCAATTTAGGCTTAATCAAATACCCACCTTCCTTTTGGTATTCTCTCAATTAAACTGTTTTAATGTCTCTTTTGACCATTAATTTTCAAGACCTAGGATGGCAAGACCTTTTGTTCACCAGTGTATCCCCGTGCTTAAGGGCTAACAGGTGCTAGTATGCATTTGTGGGAGAAAATGATGAATGTACATATGGACAAGTGGGCCAATGATTAGGCCGCCTAGGCAGGAAAAACAGCAAAGGGCAGAATCCACTTCCATCACCACCCACCTCGAGCCATGTCCAGTTCGGTGCATCTCCGGTCAGGGTTGGTGTGTACACGGCATTTAAACACGGCCCCAGGGGACTTAACTGAAGTACTGTACTTAGAATCTGCCTTCGGTGCACCCACGAGGACCCTGTGTATCAAGAGGAAAAGGCATTCTGTCACAGCACAATACCAGAGAAGAAGAGGCAGATGGTTAAATACTCACCTAGGAGTGAGTGAGCAATCTGAATGCTCATTGGGAAGCCAGATTATTTTACTGTGTATCCATGTGCCATAGTTGGGGGTATTAGTCCAGGTACATTAAAGGATTAAAGGAGGGCAGGGCATATGACTCAGTAGTAGAGCATCTGCCTACTGTAATACGTGGGGTCCAAGGTTCCATTCCCAGCAGCATTAAAAGGAGGAAGAAGAGAGGAAGAGAAGAGGAGGAACAGGTGGCAGGGAAGGAGGATAAAGGAAGGAAGG